>JAQQSU010011649.1:0-12116 GCA_028627135.1 Pseudochirops cupreus
GACTCCAGAGCTGGTACTCGGTACCATCTAGATGCCCTAACAGTGATCTCTTAATTACCAAATCTAGTGATCTAGTGATCTCTTCTAAATCTTCATCCTTCTCGATCTCTCTGTATTATTTGGCACCATTGCCCACTCTCTTCTGGGCACTCGTTCTCCTGAATTTTCATGATACTGCTCTCACTTGGTTTTCCTCCTACCACTCTCTGGTTTCTTTTGCTGGCTCATCAACCACATCATAGCCTGAAGCTGGGAGTGTTTGCCCAGACTCTGTACAGACCCCTTTTTACTTCTCTCCACACTGTTTCACTCAGTGATCTCATCCGCTGCCATGGATTTCATGATCATCTCTATGCAAAACCCCCCAGCTCTAGAGGTTCAGTCCTTAGTCTCTTTCTTGGGCTATCGTCCTTCATTTGTCTACCAACTGCATGTTTCCAACTGTTTGTCACGTAGGTGTCTCAGTTCTAGAGGTTCAGTCCTCTTTTTGTCTTTTTGTAGCTCTACCTCTCTGTCTACATACTGGACTTTTCCAACCGTATATCCTATAGGCATGCCCAAAACAGAAATCTGAACCCTGCAGTCCCCTTGACCTTACACATATAACATTTCATCTCCCGTAAACACACCTTGGTACTGGCTAGAATGTACTCTTTCTTCACCTCTGCCTCTGAGATTCACTTGTGTATTTTTTTTTTTTTTGCCTTTTGGAGAGTGGAAGGCAGGGCAATTGGGGTTAAGTGACTTGCTCAAGGTCACATGGCTAGTAAGTGTTAAGTGTCAGAGGTCACATTTGAACTCAGGTCCTCCAGATTCCAGGGACTGGTGCTCTATTCACTGTTCCACCTAACCAGCCCAATTCTCCTTGTTTTCTTAAACTTAATCTATATGTAAAGTCTTTCCTGATCATGCAGCTGCTAGTTAGTGTCCTCCTTCCACCCCAATTATTTTGTATTTATTTTGCATATATTTACATATGTACATGTTTTTGGTTCCAATAAAATGGAAACTCTTTGAGGTCAAGGAGAGTTTCATTTTTGTCTTTGTATCTTCAATGCCTAACACAGGGCACAGAACGCAGTAATTCCCTTATAAATACTCTTTGATTGATTGGCTGAAGGAGCAACAAAGGGAGAGCAAGGAGAAAGAAGTGTCATGAAAACCTAGGGAGGGGAGTTTGTCTGGGAGGCCGGGGTCAGCAGTGCCAGACGCTAGAGAGCACTGAAGCAGACTGGGAACTGAGAAAAGGCCATTGGGTTTGGTAATTGAGAGATCATTGGCAGCCTTGTTGAAAAGAGGTGGGATGTGAAGCCAACTGTTGAGAAGTGAATGAGTGGGAGATGATCACAAAGAGGCAAAGAGTGTAGGCAGCTTTTTCTAAGAATCTGTCTGTGAAAGAGAGGAGAGATATAGCACAGTGACTTCAGGGTATAGTAGGATTAAGCTAAAGGTTGTTGTTGCTTTAAGAATCATTGTGGGGGCAGCTAGGTGGCATAGTGGATAAAACACCACCAGCCCTAGAGTCAGGAGGACCTGAGTTCAAATCTGTCCTCAGACCCTTGGTGCTTACTAACTGTGTGACCCTGGGCAAGTCATTTAACCCCAATTGCTTTGCAAAAAAAACCAAAACAAACAAAAAAGAATCGTTGTGTAGTGAGGAAAGGGCTCCACAGATATAGTGAGGCCCCCATTTATGACAAAGGGGTTGACAGTGTCTGGGGCTCCAAGGGAGGCAGAATAAACAATTTCTAGTCTTTTCTCCCTCCGCCTTTCTCTGAGGGAGTCTGATTCCTGACAGGAGGGGAAGCTGGAAGTTGAGGCTGGAGACCACCAGACTGGAGTGCCAGACTAAAAGTATATCTACCTGCTTCCTTAAATATTATTTGCCTATCGGTTCACTTAATTTCTGATTGCTTTGTCATTTTGGAGAAAGGGAGGACCCTAAGCTCTATATTCAAGACCTGACCCCTCCCCCACCTAATAAGTTCCCCAAAGAACACACATAGCAAATAGCATAGAGATTCATTTGTCTAAGTCACAGCAAAATGGAAATCAGTGAAGGTATACATAGACTACATACCAGACAATAGAGAGCTGAAGGAACTCTTCTGTTGTGTGAGAGAACTCAGCTCAACCAAGAGTGATTGTCCTGGATCTCACCTAAGGAGAAACTTCCTGAAGTCTCTAGAGTAGGGATATGATGGAAACTACCCATTCCTCTCATGTCTTCCTAGAATCTTTTTCTTCAGTAATCTGAAGTAGGGTTGGCCTCTTCCAATTTTTTTCTTGAAGATGGAAGTTGACTTGATGCTCAAAGAAAATTTGAAGTCTGACTAGGGGTTGGGGGGGAAAAGGAGTACTGCGGACATTCTCCATTACTTGATAACTCTGCCCCACCCTTATGCAGGGCAGGGCATTCATATCCACCAATAAAGAGGGAATCTTATACCAATGGGCTTTGGGAAAGGGGTTACAGTAGGATCACAGAGTTAGCGCTGCTGCAAAGGATCATAGAGATCAATGAGCGAGTCCAATCTCTTCATTTTACAGATGAGGAAACTGAGGCTCAGGTAATTTGAGTGATTTGATTAACGTTACCTAGCTAGTAAGGGTCTAAGGCAATATTGATACCCTTGTCTTACTGACTCCTAGTGTGGCAGTTTAGCTATTACAACATTTTTAGTATTGAAAACATATAGTAGTGAAAAAGATAGTGGATAAGGAAAAATAGAAAATTAGGAAGAAGGAAATGGAATAATTGAAGTATGCAATTTGTAGGGGGAGGAAATGGCTTTTGCAAGGAGAAAGACCTTCCTCTTAACCTGGAGCAAAGGAAGAAAGGGTTGAGGATGATGTATAGGTGATTTAAAGTGTAGAGTTGAAATGAAGAACAAAGGAGAAAGAGTAGGAGATGATGAAATAGACTGATCTAAAAGTCTATCCTGTTATAACTATCCTAGTTATCCTGTCAAAAAAAAAAAGGGAAATGAAGTTAGTCTGGCATAACTTGTTTTGATGAAAGTCGTGCTGGCCCTTAGTGATCACTGCTTTCTTTTCGAAATGCTCATTGACCATTCCTTTAATATTATGTTCTAGATTTTTGTTGTAAATCAAAATCAAGATAATTTCTCAACAGTTTGAAGACTCTGTCTTCTTTCTTTTCTTTTTTTTTAAAATCGGAACATTTGCCCACTAAACAATCAACAAACTTTTATTAAACACCTACTGTGTGGCAGATACCTTCCTAGGCACTGGGGATATAAAGAAAAAAAAATGAAATACACCTTATTCTCAAGGATCTTACATTCTACTGGAAGAGAAAAAATTTAGAGAGTAAGCAGATACAGAATAGATCCACATATCGGATCAATACAAGGTAGTTAAATACCAGCAGTCAATGAAAAAAGATGCTACCAGTGATGGTGGTGGGGAACTTTATGTGGATGGTGGTACTCAAGTTGTGTCTGAAAGGAAATGAGGGAGTCTATAGGTGGAAGTCAGAAGGGAGCACATGCCAGGCATGGGAAGTGGCCAATGCAAAAGCATGGAGGCTGGATATAGAGTGTCCCAAGTTTTTGAAGGGTGCTCTAGGTCAGGCCTGATTGAAAATAGACCCATCACTTGGACTTGGGATTGAAATAAAATGAGAAGTGTGTAAAACACATAATATTTTAGAAAGGAAGTTCACTTAGTAGCATTAGAAGGCTATTCAGCAAAGATACAATATTGGTTCCATTGGACATACTTATTCCTCTATGGAGAGGTCAGATGTACTAAAGGAAGGAAATGGGCATTTATATACCAGGAACCTTACAAATATTATCATACTCGGTCCTCACAACCAAAAGCTAGGTGCTATTATTACCCTCATTTTATTTGAGGAAACTGAGGCAGACAGGAGTTAAATAATTTGAACTCAGTTCCTTCTGATTCCAAGTTCAACTCTATCTGCTGTGCCACCTGTCTCACCTGGAAGGAGGTCCAATCAAACCTGAGGAGGGACAACTTCTGTCCTTGGGATTTTTCTTATGTCTTAGGTGATAGGAAGGCTAGTTTTAGTCTCCTAGGCTAGATAAACCTTGAAGATAGTAGCATTCCCTGTTTGGTGAAAAATTTAGCCTAGCCTAAGTGGCAGTAGCTTAGTAGAGGCTCCTTCTACCACAAATTAGAATAATGCAAAATAAGGCTAGAAGGAGTTGGGGCCAGCATGCTTTAAAAGTCAGATAGAAAGCTTTGTATTTGTTCATAAAGGCAATAGGGAGCCACTGAGGTTTAATAGGTAAGGTGGGGAAGAGAAGCTTGAGGAAAATCATTTTGTCATCCTGGTGAGGGATGAATTGGAGTAGGGTGAGAAAAATCAGTTAGGAGCCTAAATAATCTAGAAAATGGTGATATGAACTGAGGTGCTGGCTTAGTGAATCAAGAGAATGGGTGAGATGTGAGAGATATTGTGGATATAGAAGCATCAAGATTTGGCAACTGACTGTACGTGTGGATGTGAAAGAGAATAGGGAGTGAAAGGTAATGTTGGAGTTATAAACCAGGATGACAGGAAGAATTTCTCAATAGAAATATAAGTTTGGAAGGATGGGATGTGTGTGTAGATTTTTGGGAAAGATAATGTGTTCTATTTTGGATGTTTTGGTTTTGAGTTCGTCTCTAACACTGAATCACCTCTCCTGGTTTCCATGATTTTTCAAAGACTGTAGCTTTCAAGGATTTGTCAATTCTTTTCAAGACTTTGCTGTTGTTCAGTTGCGTTTGACTCTTCATGACCCCATTTGGGGTTTTCTTGGCAAAGATACTGGAGTGCTTTGACATTTCCTTCTCCAACTCATTTTACAGATGAAGAAACTGAGGCAAACAAGGTTAAGTGATTTGCCCAGAGTCATACAAGCAGGAAGTATCTGAGGCTAGATTTGAACTCCTGTCTTCTAGACTCCAGGTCTGGTGCTCTATCCACTCTGCCACCTAGCTGCCCCAACATTTTCAGCACTTTAGGATACAATTTATTCAGACCTTGCCAGTGAGCACAGCTGGGTACAGTCTCCTCACTTCTATTGAGTGTCCGCTCCTTGCTAACCATTTTTGTTTTGTTTTGTTTTTCTAGTATGAAGATCCTTCTTTGGCAGAGAAAGAAGGAGTGGGTGGTGCTCTGACAAATTATCAGGCTCATAGAGCATTGTCAGCATGGAGAGATGGTCAAGGAATGTCTCCTTTGCTTACCATTACTTTATCTTAAGGTCTTCGAAAGCCTCAGATTGATACCATACTGCTTTCATTGGAACTAAAATGTGCTTGAAACACATCTGGGAAGGCCATTTGGGTACACGAGGGGCCCCCTTTCTCCCTTCCCCTCTTTCCCTTTCTCTTTCTCCCCTTTCCTCCCATCCCCTTCTCCTCAAGCCTTTTCTCCCTTTGATCTCCCCCCTTCCCCTTTCCCCTTACCCCTTTCCCTTCTACTTGGCTTCTCAGAACCCATATGGGCTGCTTGATTGGTTACATGGCTTAGATAAGATGGGAGTCACTAGCTCCCTTCCTTCAGGTGAGAGTGAAGATCATCAGGCCTTAACCTCTGCCCTGCCACTGTTTCCTAAGGTCCACTCTGCAAAACTCCATCTGATATACTGATGTGACCCAAGGATTCCTGGGTCTCTGGTGGGCCCCATCTGCCTCTCTTACCTTTAGGACTTCTGGATTTTTCCTACCACTTTGTCCCCTAATTTTTTTTAATGTGTTTTCCCTAATTTGAGTGTAAGCTACTTGAAATCAGAAATTGTTTTACTTTTCTGTTCATATCCTCAGAGTTTTTTTTACATTGTAAACACTTAATAAATGTTATTTCATTTGTTGATTGAAAATATCTTCCTCTCAGCTTCTTCAAAGACTAGACTTTTTTTTTTTATTCCCAGATACAGTTGTGAGGGTAAGTTTTGCCCTGAAAATAGCAAAACTGTTGGAGGTGTTGGGTGGGGATGTCCCCATGGTATACACATACTTCACAATCATGCTCTTAGTTTTCAAAACTCAGGGCCCACATTCATCGGAGAAGGGTTCCCAATGACCTGAGATGGTTGGTTGAGTGATGCTCCAAGATTGCTCCCCCTATCCCTGGGGAATCCCAATATGATAAGTCACAAGCCAGGGCTACCTGCTCTCCTGGGACATAGATTTTCAGGACTATTTCCTTGGGGTCTAGATCCTATGAAAGGAAAACACAGTGAGATATACCACCCCTCCCAGAAATATGAGTGGGGATAAAAATTCAAGATCCTTGTGAATCAGGGAGTTCTCCCCTATCACTTCTAGGATCAAATACAAAATCCTCAGTTTGGCATTCCCAAGCCTTCACAATCTGACCTCCTCCTACATTTACATTCTTTTTACACTTGACTCCTCTCCCACATACTCTGTGATTCAGTGACACTGGCCTCCTTGCCGATCCATTACAGAACACTCCCATCTCCAGACTCTGGGCATTTTCTCTGGCTGTCCCCCAAGTCTGGGATGCTCTCCTTCTTCCTCTCCACCTGGCTTTTCTGGCTTCCTTCAAGTCTCAGCTAAAGTCTCATCTTTTACAAGAAGCTTTTCCTAATTTCTCTTTATGTTTGTAGCTTCGTTCTATTTATTACCTGCAATTTGTCCTGTATATATCTTGTTTATATATACTTTCTACATTGTGGTTTTGCTATATCGTGGGTCAGCATGTAAGAAATTAAATGGGAATTTTGGGGAAGTTTTTGAGATGTCATAGACCAGCGGTTCTCAACCTGTGGGTGGCGACCCCTTTGGGGGTCAAACAACTCTTTCACAGGGGTCGCCTAAGACTATCAGAAAACACATATTTCTGGTGGTCTTAGGAACTGAGACATCGCTCCTCTATCCATCTCTAGGCGGGTCCGCCCACATGCAGATACTCGGCATTAGGAAGGTTGAGAACCACTGCCATAGACGGACACATGAAGGCCCCAGATGACACGGAAAAAGTTTAGAAACTCAGAAATGCATAAAATATATGTATAGTATTATATAATATTAACAAATTTTATCTTTTAATACAATAATAATTCAGACTCCTTCTCTGGTATGAAAGGGGGGCCAAAAAATTTTGTGTGGATTTTCCAGATCGGGCGGCGCTGCATCCTTGACCCCCATGACATAGAAAGGATAACTCGAGTTGTTTGCATATTGTTTCCCCCATCAGACTATGAGCTTCTCAAGAGCAGAATATCTTACCTGTCTTTGTATGCCCAATATTTATTAATGTAGTGCCCGGCACATAGTAAGTGCTTAATGATATTAATGTTATTAATAATCAATATTAGTAATATTGACCATCTAATTCTGTGGTGTAAATATGAGATCACAGATGTGTTTCATTTGTTCTCTGCCTTCTCCAGAACCAGACTCAGATGATTTAGATAGTGCTATATACATCATCTAGTCTAATTTCCTTATTTTTCATAGGAGGAAACTGAGGCCCAGAGAGGGTAAATCATTTGTTTAAGGTCACACAGGTGGTTAAATGTCAAGCTAGGATTTGAACCAAGTCCATCCGACTCTAAGTAGACTGGATTGGAGTTGGTGTTTTAAAAGATTGTAATGACAGACAAGATCAGTGGGCTAGAACCTTAGGCTGAGTCTCAGGTTTTTACAGTATGGTGCCAAATCTTTAAAAAAAAAAATCTCTTCCCTTAAACACTACTACAAGTCACTTCAAGTATACTTCTGATTGGAATACCCTTTTGATGGAGCTGTAAATCATCCTGGAAAACAATTAGGAATTATGGGAGAAAAGTCACATACCCCAGGGAGGTCAAAGATAGAAAGTTTTCATATATATCAAAATAGTTACAGCAACATTTATTTTTGTGGTAGTAAAAAGGGCCAGCCAGGGGGCACAGTGGATAGAGTGCCAGGTCTAGAGTCAGAAAGACCTGAGTTGAAATCCAACCTCAGACACTAGCTGTGTGACTCTGGGCAAGTCACTTAACCCCATTTGCCTCAGTTTCCTCATCTATAAAAAGAGCTAGAGAAGTACATAGCAAATTGCTCCAGTATCTTTGCTAAGAAAACTCCAAATGGGGTCATGAGGAGTCAGGGTAGAATGAAGATACAGCATGGTCTGCAACCTGCAAACTGTAGAGGGGTCCCCATATTACTAAGGCTGCAGAGCTGATCAGACGGGAAAAGGGAGTTCAAGATGGAAGTGAGGATTGAGGTCTTTGCGCCTTCTGGGCTCGTGTGGGCAGGCTGTTCCTAAACAGGACCTCTGGAATAAGTCAGCTAAGACAGAAGGCAGGACAGACCATGCAGGGTGGGTTAAAAGATGATGCCAGGCACATGCCTCAGGCCACGCAGAGAAGAGACTGTGGGGATATCAAGATCTCCTGGAGAGCAAAGGTAAGACAACAACAACAATTTGCAAAACACTTTACATTTGTTAATTCAGTGGATCCTCACAATATCCCTGGAAGATAGGTCCCTATTTTGCAGATGAGGAAACTGAGGCTAAGAAAAAGGTTAAGTGACTTGCTCAGGATCATACAGTTAAGTGTCTGAGGTAAGATTTGAACTCATATCTTCCAGGCTCCAGGTCAAGCACTCTATGTACTGTGCCTTGCACTTCTAAAAGTTTGACTGTGAATGAAGGCAGAGATATGAGATGGTGGCTTCAGGGAATAGTTGGAACAAATGAAGATGTGTGTGTGTGTGTGTGTGTGTGTGTGTGTGTGTTTGAGAGAGAGAGAGACAGAGAGATGGAGACAGAGACAGAGAGGGATAAGAGACAGAGGGGGCAAGCTCTGGAAAGAGATGGGAAGAGACTGTAATGAAGTAGGACTAGCCTTGGCCCTGAAGATCATCATCTCCTGTTGTTCATTCAGGTCTGACTCTTCATGATCCCATGGGATTTTCTCAGCCAAGATAGTAGAGTGGTTTGCCATTTCCTTCTCCAGTGTGTTTCCATTTTACAAATGAAAACCTGAGGAAAATAAGGATTAAGTGACTTGATCAGGATCACTGTAATGAGAATGGGAATTTGAAGATGTTCCTTGCCCCTTAATAGAAGTAGGGGGGGAGTTTGAAGACCTCCCCTGCTTTGAAAGTAAACTCTGTCCCCTGATAGGTTGAATGTGATCACATGGAGCCTGTGATGGAGGGAGTTTGATGAACGGTGCAGCAGAGCCACAGGAAGCTGGTCAGAGCCAGCCAGACAGTGGGGAGAGATGACATTCATTAAGGAGAGAGAGATTTGTGAGTAACTATTGATCTTGTATTGGTTTGTGGGAAGGCTGAAGGATGCTGTGGCTCTCAGCATTATTATGACTTCTGAATTTCTTTGGTATTATGATGGAATTGGCTTACTGGTTTTGGGATTCAGTTTTCTGGTGTCTAAACAAATGCTTCAGTTCTATCCTCTATATGGAGAGTTTGGCATATTTTGTGATCGAACATCATGTGATACTTATAGTCACAGTCTTTATTATGATTGTGGGCTCTGTAAATACTGCATTGGCGCTACAATCACACAGCTGGTACAAGCCCGAGCCAGAGTTTGAATTCTCATCTTCCTGACTCCAGACCCAGGGCTCTATGCATGGAGCCACTTAGCTGCTCCCTGAGTATACAGCAAAAAAAGAGGGGTAAAGAGGTATTTTTTAAAAGCCTTAAAATGTGTGAAATATTAGGGACATCATGAAGGATGGCCTTGACTTTCTTAGCAAAGTAGGAAACTAGGTTGTCTTCCAGGGAGTTTGCACTGGGGAGGTGTTAGAGGCTTGAGTAGAGAAGAGAAAGTCTGGAATAGACTGGTGAATGCGAGTGAGCATCACTCCTTGAAGGATACAAGGATTTCCTCAAAGCTATGAGGGCTCAACTCAGATGAGCTAACGTGAGTTTGTAGGAGACTCAGTCAGCATGATTATACAACTTTGCCTTGGAGTGTTCAATGTCTCATCAATTAAGTTCAATTCAACAAATTAAGTACCTACTGCATACCAGGCATGATGCTAAATATAAAGATCAAAATTAAACAGCCCCTGATCTAAGGGAGCTTGAACTCTACAAAGGACCTACAACATACAGACAGATAAACAAGTACGAGGAAATTTTGGTAGGTAGAGGCCAACAATTTGAGTGTGGGGGGAATAAGGGAAGATTTCTAAGAGAAAATGGCACCTGAGCAGAGCTCTGAAAGAAGATAAAGATTTTGAAAGTAGTAGCTTGGGAGTAGGAATGGAGGAAGATGGGAATGATACAGGATTGAAGATTGGCATAGTGTGAATGGTAGAAAGACCAGGGGTAGGATGTTTGAGGGTGAAGGACCAAGCATTATTGAAATGGTTAAGGGGTCAAGACTATGAAGGATTAGAGCAGGAGGGATAACCTGGGAAGGAAAGGGGGAAGGGAAGGAGGTATTTGAGGTCATGATGAGGATGAAGACTAGATTAAAGAAGAACGAAGGAGGGAGAAATAGGGAAGGACAGAATCAGTGATGGGGCTTTTGAATTCAGAGCTGTGGATGTGGCCCAGGTATTGATGATGGTGAGAGCTAAGCTCTGGATGTCTTAGGAAGAGAGGATAGCTCCATTGGGATCAAAGAAGTTGATGAACTGGGAAGTTGGGTATTTGAAAGGCCCTCATCATTTCTTATGGCATAGTAATATTCTACCACAATCAAATACCACAACCTGCTCAGCTCTTCCCCAATTGATGGGCATCCCTTCAATTTCCAGGTCTTAGCCACCAAAAAAAGATATAATATAAATAGTTTTGTACATATAGGTTCTTTTTCTTTTATCTCTTTATGATATAGACCTAATAGTGGTACTGCTGGGTCTTTGGACATAGTTCCAAAACGCTCTCCAGAATGGTTGGACCAGTTCACAACTCCACAGACAAAAAATTAGTGTATCTATTTTCCCACATGTCTTGCAGCATGTGTCATTTTACTTTTCTGTCACGTTATCTAAGATGATAGGTGTAAGGTTGTGCCTCAGAATTGTTTTAAATTGCATTTTTGATAGGTATGGTTATTGTCACTTAACCTCTCAGTGCTCTAGGCAACAACATAAGTTGTAGGGAAGGTGCCAACCTACATTGGTAGGAGTTGCCTCATCTGTGAGTTCTCTACACCAAGGAAATTACGGGTCCAGACCCTATGTCTACATTTCATTTTGCCAGACTTGGTCCATTGTCCTAGCCTTTTGAGATCTTTTTGGATCCCAGTTCTATTACTCAATGAATTTATTATCCTTTCCAGGTTCTGTTATCCACAAATGTGATAAACATTCCACTCATGTCTCTATCTAAGCCATTAATTATAAAAATGTTGACTAGAAAAAGGCCAAGGAAAGAAGTTTCCAAGCTCTCTTCAATGCATTAATCTATATTCCATGGGCATTATTTTTTATCCACCCAGGGATCCAGCTAAATATATCAACATTCAGCCCACATTTCTTTAACTTGCCTAGAAAGATATCACAGAAAACTCCATTGAACACTTTGCTGAAACACAGGCATGGTGTGTTCATAGCTTTCCCCTAATCTTCTCACACAAACAAAAAAGAAAATGAGGTTAGTTTGTTATAATTTATTGACGAATCTATATTGGCTACAGTTAGGGACTACTTTTTAAATCAGTGGTTCTCAACCTTCCTAATGCTGCGACCCTTTAATACAACAGTTCCTCATGTTGTGGTAACCCCCAACCATAAAATTATTTTCGTTGCTATTTCATAACTGTAATTTTGCTGCTGTTATGAATCTGTCTGATATGCAGGATGTATTTTCATTGTTACAAATTGAACATAACCCATGGGTTGAGAACCACTGTTTTAGCTCATAGCATTTCAAAGATCTGTGACTTCTCCCTCCACCAGGGCAGACTGTAACTTTTTTACTAATTAAAAATCTTCTAGAGATGCTGCAGCTGGAAAACACATCTCTTTGCGGCCATGCTATTAAAGAACGTTTCTGTACTTAACCAGGTGGATCTTTGTACGACAGACACACACTCCGTCATCAGTTCTATTCTCAAGTCCTTTTTATGTTGGTGGGATCAGCCAGAGCTTGAGTTCCATTGGTATGGAAATTGTGGTCCAAGGGTAACTAAT
>JAQQSU010011650.1:0-12116 GCA_028627135.1 Pseudochirops cupreus
TGACTTTAGTGGGAAGTATCTTTGTGTGCGTTTTGGAGTTCCAGGATTGGTTTAGAGTCCTATTTTATGGGTATTTTGGGGTGGCTATGTGAGAGCTGCGATGTGTTGCTGCTTCTACGCCGCCATCTTGGCTCCGCCCCTGAATCCAAATTTCACAGAATAAATCTTTTTGTTTAGATTCCATCAAAGGGCCACACCTGAGGACCTAGAGGGTCACATGTGGCCTCGAGGCAGCAAATTCTTCACCCTTGGACTAGATAGGTGCTCTTGAAGTCTATTCCACTTCTCAGTCTATAATCTCCCTGCTTCTAGTCAGCTCTCCTTCTAACCAATCAATCTCAACTGCGAGATAAGTACCATTCATAACATACCTATCTGACTAAGTCACTCCTATGATCATACACCTTTGAGGGCTCCTCACAGCTTACTGAATAAAATATAAACTCCTTAATCTGGTATTCAAGGTTCTCCAGAATCTGGCTTCAGCTTCATCTCAAATTTCCTTCACATTATACTACACACACACAAACATATACACACAGCAATTCTGCATATATTTGTCTGCCTGTACTTACAAGCTATGTGTTGTCTCCTGTGAAGCAATGTATGTAAACTCCAGGAGTATAGGAATTAACTTTTTTCAGTTTCCTGAGATCCTAAAACTCTGTCTAGGACATAGCAAGCAATTAACAAATGCTTATTATTTAACATATGTTTATGCAGAAGACAAATTTGACTACTTGAAACTTGAAATGTGGAATGACTCAAGTCATCCCTACCTTTTCTCCTCTCCTATATCCTTTGTATCTCCACCTCCCACAAACCCATTTTTGAAGCAAAATGTCCCCTTGGGCTCATGCTCAGCCCTTACATCTTCTGCCCTTTGGAATTCCTGACTGCTGTCTCATGAAGCTGTCGCTGGTTCCCTAAACTTGACTTGCTCTCTCCCTCAAATCACTAAAGCTGTTCTGTTTCCTCTCTTCTTAATCATATTCCAACTTGTGAATTCCTACTCTGTTAAGTCCCTCACGTTTTAAGATCCCATATTATTATTTCATTTTAATCTTTTTTAATAGAGTTCTGATAGAAATGGGCCAAAGACAAGTTACCATCCTGCTATTATAATGCACAGGGAAATATTAACAACTTAAAAAAAACTAAAGAATGGAATTGAGAGGTAAACTCATCCTTTGTAGGTTCAACGAAAGCATCTTTAGGACAATTCCAACAGCAGTCTGGACCACAGGAATGATATATACCTCATTCTGTTCCCATATGATTTAAATTTCTTCTACTGGATCTCAAAACTTTGAAATTATTTTTTTTCCATTTATCCTGGAGATTATGAGTATTTGGTATGGTAATATCTACTGAAAACATTCCTAATTTTTCACAGATTAACGTTATGGCTGAGTAATTGTGGGTAGCTATTCTGTCACTGTAAGTTGCCAGTTCTAGTATAGTTAAATTTTTAAGGATATTTTAAGGTCTGTATTTATAGGGCTGAGTGTCATCTTTTGGTCTGTGAAGGACAGATCTTCTGATGGATAATTACAATCACAAAGTTACGGTTTGGTAGGTATTCGGTAGGTACTACATATTTGCCTATGGCATTGTACTATACTATTTCTACCATATCTTTGAATAATCTGCATTGCAGGGTAAGTCTGGGCTCCTTAAAAATAATTCATTTGTAATTTATACTTGGGTAAATTTCATATTGAATTATCACCATAAACAACCTTTGCTTCTTAAAAAAAAATACATGAGAGCCATTTTATTCAATGTTTCTTTGTAAACATGTTGGTTGAGTTCATATAGATATCTCCGATAAAGGGTTTTTTGAATCCACTCACCATTCTAACAATTTTATGGGGTCCGTCTAAAGGTAAATTACTTTCAGTTACCTTTTTTTAAATCCAGTGGTCTATCCCCATTGTTAGCCTATGATTGCTCAGTGAAGTATTCTGTTGGTTCCAACATTTACATAAATTTTTTAAAAAAATATATTTATCATGTGGTGCTCTTCCTTCTTTTTTTGGAGAGAGGTATTGACCTTTTCACAATTACCTTAAGGGGCACAGTGTTCACATACTATTATATATTTTTTGTTGCCATGTCTTTCAGATCTGTTACTGTCCAAAAGGGTATACCGCTTGTACTGGCCTTTGCATTCAAGCTTGAAGGTTTTTTTTAGGTATTTATTTCTTGCTGCTTATTATTTTTTTGGAGGCCAATTGGGGTTAAGTGACTTGCCCAAGGTCACATGGCTAGTTGGTGTGTGTGTGTGTGTGTGTGTGTGTGTGTGTGTATGTGTGTGTGTATGTGTGTGTGTGTGTGAAGTGTCTGAGGGCAGATTTGAACTCAGGTCCTCCTGACTCCAGGGCCAATGCTCTATTCACTGCACCATCTAGCCACCCCTCAAGCTTGAAGTTTTTAGTCTGTTTTTACTTAGCCTACTTTAAGAGTTTTAAGAAATGCTCAAGTGGTATTTTTATATATTTAGAGAAAGATTCCAAAAGACCAAGAGGTTGTCACGTGTTTTTCAGTGCAATCACATAACTGGAATAGGAGTGTAATAAGCATTTATATAGTGCTGGTGGTGTTATGACCATTCTGATCAAATGTAATATCACCACCCCCACCAAGCAGACACAGCCCTTTACCACCTATTCAGACAACCAGCCTAGTGTACTTATTCAGGTTTATGAAGGAGAAAGAGCAATGACAAAGGATAACAACCTGCTTGGCAAATTTGAGCTCACAGGAATGCCCCCAGCACCCGGGGGTGTTCCTCAGATTGAAGTAACATTTGACATTAATCCAAATGGCATCCTCAATGTTTCTGCTATGGATAAGGGCACAGGCAAGGAGAACAAGATCACTATCACCAATGATAAAGGACGTCTGAGCAAAGAAGACATTGAGTGTATGGTCCAGGAGGCTGAGAAATATAAGGCTGAGGATGAAAAGCAGAGAGAAAAGGTGTCTTCCAAGAATTTTCTTGAATTGTACGCTTTCAATATGAAAGCAACTGTAGAGGATGAAAAACTGCAAGGCAAAATTGGTGATGAAGACAAACAGAAGATCCTTGACAAATGTAATGAAATAATCAACTGATTGGATAAGAATCAGACTGCTGAGAAGGAAGAATTTGAGCATCAGCAGAAAGAACTGGAGAAGGTCTGCAGCCCCATCATTACTAAGCTGTACCAGAGTGCAGGGGACATGCCAGCAGGCAAGCCGGTGGGTTCCCAGGGGGTGGAGCAGCCCCATCTGGAGGTGCTTCTTCTGGACCCACCATTGAAGAGGTCGATTGAACTCACCAGAAGAAAGAGCATTCCACACAGCTTTCCAAAAAGTGAAGGGCTCAAATTTGTAGCCAAGGCAGTAGCAGTATAAAAGTAACATTTAAGCTACTGTGTAAATCTGGGCATTCTGAATGGGTGCAAAGGGAGAGCAGTGAATAACATCGCACTTTATCAGGTATTGTAAACAAGCGGAAACGCAATTGTTCTGGAGAATAAAATCTATTTAAAATTGGCACCATACAAAAAAAATAAGCTAAGAGGGCAGAACTGAATCAAAGACTTTGTTTTCATCAGTACAGGCATTATAAATGTTATATTTCAAGATGTTTGTTTCAGATTTACCAAATCAGTGCATTGCTTTTTATACTTCTTGGGCTTTTTGGCACATCCTTTTTACTCCTCATGTAACAAACTGTTTTCTTGTATTTATCAATTTTTTTTGCCTGTAGATTCAACCTGTGAATGTTTTGTATAAAATACTTTAACATATAATTGAACTCCATTTGTTGAAAAACTACAATAATCTGAGTTATAAAAAATATTTTCCTTTTTTTGAGATTTTAGTAATTCCTTGATCGACTGGTTTTATTTTATCTTCTCCGGATTTAGAGATTGAATTATTTCCTACAATTGTCAGCATTTTTCTACAATACATTGCTAGATCACTTGGAACTGAGGACATCATTGGGAAAAGAGCAGTAGGAAGCCCTTGCTTGTAACTCGTTAAGATCTGTTTCCAACTTTATTAAATGCAATACTGTTGCTTAGCAAACACATTCACATCTTCAATTCATTTCATGTATATTTCTGGTTTACCTGCTTTAATGGTAACTACAAAAGTTATTACTAATATGTTTTTATATATCTTACCAAAACATAAAAGAGCACTACATCCTACTTTTTTTTTCCCATGACAAGCTGACCAATTCTAGTTTTGAGTAGTGAGAGCCTGAAAACCTTCCCCACCTCACCTATTCTTTGACTTCAGTGCAATTTGATCATACGAGTACAGTTGCTAAACCAACAAGGGTTCAGAACTCAATTCACCACCATTTTAGGATCCTTGCCAAGCCTACACTAACATTCACGTGAAGGCACTACTGTAATTCTACCTTAGGTAGAAATTCCTTATTTTGATACTGCTCTCCTTTTCTTTCCACTCCCAAGGCATAGAATGGGCTGGATACCAAGGGGTGTTGTTCTCATTAATATATTTATTATAGTTCAGATAAAAAAGAGTTCTGGGTCAATCTACTATTAGTACATTTGGCTTAATACGCAGCGTATTATTGTGTAGATGGATAAAAGAATTGCTTTATTAAATGAATAAAAATACTGGGATGAAAGTTCATCCTTTTTTTGATTCACTAAAAGCATCTTTATGATAATGACAGTAGCAAATAGAACAACATTGTTGGGTTTCTTTGTTGTTGGTTTTTGTTTTATGAAGTGTATTATTTAACATGTTTCTTTTTAAATTTTGAACTCCAAATTGTTTCCCTCCACCCCACTCACTGAGAAGGCAAGCAAAATCATATCAATTATACATGTGAAGTCATACAAAACATTTTCATATTCACCATGGAGAAAACAAGCAAAAAAAATTAAGAAAGCAAGAAAGTTACATTTCAATTTGAATTAGAGTTTATTAGTTATCTCTGGAGGTGGACAGCATTTTTTCATCATAAGTCATTTGCAACTGTCATGACTCATTGTCTTGATCAGACTACCCAAGACTTTCACAGCTGATCATCATTACAATATGGCTGTTACTATGTACAGTACAGTACAGTGATCTGCTAGTTTGGTTCAGTTCACTTTGCTTCAGTTCATATAGGTCTTCCTATATTTTTTTTTATGAAACCACCCCTCTCACAATTTCTTACAGTGAAGTAGTACTCCATCCCAATCATATGCTACAACTTGTTCAGTAATCCCCTCAATTTTCAATTCTTTGCTACCACAAAAAGCTGTTATAAATATTTTTGTACATATAGATTCCTTTTGTTTTATCTCTTTTCAGTAGAGACCTGGTAGTAGTATTGCTGGGTCAAAGGGTATGGAGAGTTTTTAAATTAAATTTTATGTTTATTTTTAGTTTATATCATTCATTTCCACAAGATTTTGAGTTACAAATTTTCTCCCCGTCTTTCCCCTATCCACTATCCCAAAACATCAATCCTACTGTATACCCTCTCCCCCAATCTGCTCTCTCCTATAGCCTCCCCCATTCTCCGTCTGACTTTCTGATAGGGCAAGATGGATCTCCATACCCCAGTGCTTGTATACCTTATTTTCCAGTTGAATGTAAATAATAATAATTTATAATAATATGTATATATACATATATATATATATATAACATTTAATTTTACAACTTTGAATTCCAAATTCTTTCTCTTCCTCCCTTGTCACCCAGCCTCACAGGGAAGATAAGCAATTCAATATAGATTATGCATGTGTAGGTTACGCAAAATATTTCCATAGTGGATATACTGTGAAAGACTGACTATATTTCCCTCCATCCTATCCCGCCCCCCCCCACTTGTTCTATTCTCTACTTTGACCCTTTCCCTTTTCAAAAGTGTGTGCTTCTAATTACTCTCCCCCCCAACCTGCCTTCTCCTCCATCATCCCCCCTCTCATCCCCTTCTCTCTGTAGAGGATATATAATATATTATGCTCCAGGCTTTTACCTTAACTCTGGGCTTTATATTGTGTTTCTTGTAAACATACTGTTAGATTCTGGTTTCTAATTCACTCCACTATATACTTCTGTTTTATGGGTGAGTTTACCACATTCACATTCACAGTTATGATTACTAATTCTGTATTTCTCTCTATCCTATTTCATTCTATTTATCTTTCTCTCTTTTTATCCTGTCCCTCCTCAAGTCTGTTTTGCCTTTGACCACTGCTTTCCTTAATCTGCCTTCCCTTTTATTACTATTCCCTTTCTCTAACCTCCTTCCCCTCCTACTTACCTGTTGGGTAAGATAGATTTCCATACCCAACTGAGTGTGTGTGTGTATATAGATATATATGTATACACACACACACACACACATATATATACACATATACATATATACATACATACATATATATATACATATGTGTGTGTGTGTATATATATATATATATTTTCCCTCTCTGAACCAATTCTAATGAGATATTCAAACACTGCCCATCAGCCTCACCATTTACTCCTTTACTTTAAAAGTTCTTCCTCTTTACTGTGAAATAATTTCTACCATTCTTCCTCTCCCTTCCTCCTTCTCTCAATTAATCTTTCTCATCTTCATTTTTTCAGATTACCCCAATATAATCAACTCACACCCATGTCATGTCCTGTCTACGTAAACTCCTTTTAACTGCCCTAATAAGGATAAAGTTCTAAATTAGAAGTTACATGTATCATCTTCCCACACAACAATGTAAACAGTTTAACTTAAATATTGAGTTTCTTATGATTTCTCTTTCATGTTTACTTTTTTATGTTTCTCTTGAGTCTTGTGTTTGAATGTCAGATTTAAATGTGGGTTTATCTTGTACACTGCAACTTTGCTAAAGTTGTTAATTATTTCAAGTAGTTTTTTAGTTGATTCTCTAAGATTCTCTTAAGTATACCATCACATATCATCAACAAAGAGTGGTAGTTTTGTTTCCTCATCATCTATTCCAATTCCTTCAATTTCTTTTTCTTCTTTTAACTTTTTCCTCTCCCAATCCCTTTGGCACTTCTTAAATCCCCATGGGCTCACAGCCCACAGTTTAAGAAGCACTGCATAGTTAGTACAATACTGAAAAATAGTTCCAATAGTGGGCATCTTTTTTTCACCCATGATTCTATTGACAAATCTTTTGGTTTATCCTCATTGCAAATAATGTTTGCTGATGGTTTTAGATAAGACACCACTTTTAATTTTCAGGAAAGTTCCATTTATTTCCATGTTTTCTAGCATTTATAATAGGAATGGGTGCTGTTATTTTGTCAAAAGCTTCTTCTGCATCTATTGAGATAATCATATAATTTCTGTCAGTTTTGTTATTGTTATGGTCTATTATGCTGATGGTTTTCCTAATGTTAAACCAGTCCTGCATTCCTGTTATGGATCCCACTTAGTCATAATGTATCATCCTGGAGATATACTGCTATAATCTCCTTGTAAATATTTTATTTAAAAATTTTGCATCAATATTCATTAGGGCTGGTCTATAATTTTCTTTTTCTGTTTTGGCCTTTCCTAGTTTAGGTATCAGCACCCTTTGCATCATAAGAGGAATTCAGTATGCCTTTCTGCATTTGATTGTGAGGTTTTTATGCACTAATACATAGTCAAAGGTCTTTGTAGTCATATAACACTAAAAATAAATAAATAAATAAATGGTATATTCCTTTCTAAGCCCTTTGATTTTCTCCAGAAAAAACTTTCTAAAATTATTTACCTCCTTAATTTTTTATTTGTTGGTTAGATTTACTGAGTCTGAGTTCCCCCACTAGTATAGCTTTGCTATTTCCTCCTGTAACTCATTTAACTACTTCTTTACAAATTTGGACACGATATCATTTAGCACATATATGTTTATTATATATTCATTGTCTATGGTATCTTGTAGAAAGATTTGGTTTCCTTGCTTGTCTTTTTTTTAAGTCTATCTGTGCTTTTGCTTTGTCTGACATCAAGACTGCTACCTCAGTTTTTTTTTTCACTTCAGCATAAGAATAATATATTATGCTTCAGCTTTTTACCTTTACTTTCTGTATGTCTCTCTGCTTCAAATGTGTTCCTTATAAGCAATGTCTTACAGGATATTGATTTTGAATGCACTCTACTATCTGCTTCCATTTTATGGGAGGTTCATCCCATTTACATTCACAGTTATGATTACTATTCTCCTTCATCCTATTTCTCCCATTTATACTTTTCTCTCTCCTTTCACCTTGTCTTTCATCACCAATGTTTTGCTTTTGACCACCTCCCTCAGCCTTTCCCCTTCCCATCCTAATTTCTTATAGGGTAAAATATATTTCAATACCCATCTGTTTATACTATTCCCTCTTTGAGCCAAAACTGATGAATAAGGCTCAAATAATGCTCATGTTCCCTCCCTTCTTTCCTTCTACTCTAAAAGACCTTTCACATCTCTTCTTGTGATATAATTTAACCCATTCTGCCTCCTCCTTCCCTCTTCTCCCAGTACAATCCTTTTTTTTTTTACCCAATTTTTTATATCATCACATCGGTCAACTTATACTTGCCCACTCTATCTATGTATACTCCTTCCAACTCCCCTTGTAGAGATATAATTCTTGAGAGTTACAAGTATCATCTTTCCAGTTTAATTGTATTGAGTAGCATGTTTTTTCTTATGCTTCTCAAGTCTTATATTTGAAAACTGAATTTTCTGTTTAGCTCGGTTTTTTTCATCAGCAAAGTTTGAATGTCCCCATTTTATTGAATGTCTACTTTTTCCCCCTGAAAGATTATGCTCAGTTTTGATGGGTATTTGATTCTTGGTTGTAATACAACTTTCTTTGCCTTCCAGAATATCATATTCCAAGCCCTCTGATCCTTTAATGTAGAAGCTGCTAAATCCTGTGTAATCCTGACCGTGACTCCTTGACAATTGAATTGTTTCTTTCTAGCTACTAGCAGTATTTTTTCTTTGATGTGATAATTGTGGAATTTGGCTACAATATTCCTTGGAGTTTTCATTTTGGAATTATCTCTCCTGGATCTATTTTCCTGGTCAGTTGTTTTTACAATGAGGTATTATACATTTTCTTCTACTTTTTCATTCTTTTGATTTTGACTAAATCTTGCCGTCTCATAGAGTCATTAGCTCCCATTGCCCAATTCTAAGTTTTAAAGGAATTATTTTCTTCAGTTAGTTTTTGTACCTCCTTTTCCATTTGGTTAATTCTATTTTTATAGAAATTGTTTTCTTCAGTGGATTTTTTCCCCCAATTTGGCCAATTTTATTTTTTAAGGAATTGTTTCTTTGTTTTATAAAGTTATTTAAGTTTTCAACTTTCATTTCCACAGGATTTTGAGTTACAAATTTTCTCCCCAACTTTCCCCTACCCCCACCACAAGATGACACACTGATTACCCTTCCCCCCATTGTGCCCTCTCTTCTATTATACCTTATCCTCTCCCTTACTCCTTACTTTCTTGTAGGGCAAGATGGATTTCTATACCCCATTGTCTGTATATCTTATTTCCCAGTTGCATGTAAAAGCAATTTTTAACATTACGAATGTTAATTATATATAATAAAATGAATTTAACATTCATTTTTAAAACTTTGAGTTCCAAATTCTCTTCCTTCTTCCATCTTCACCCACCTCCATTGAGAAGACAAGCAATTCAATATAGGATATACATGTGTAGTTATGCAAAACATTTTCAGAGTAGTCATATTGTGAAAGACTAATTGTATTTCCCTCCATCCTATCCCACTACCCACTTATTCTCTTTTCTCCTTTGATCCTGACCCTTTTCATAAGTGTTTGTTTCTGACAAACTCCTCCCCCAATCTGCCCTCCCTTCTATCATTTCCCCCTCTTATCCCCTTACTCCGTATTTTCCTGTAGGGTAAGATACCTAATTGAGTGTGTATGTTATTCCCTCCTTAAGTCAAATCCAATGAAAGTAAGGTTGACTCATTCCCTTTTACCTCCCTGCTCTTCCTCTCCATTGTAACATCTTTCTCTTGCCTCTTTTATGAGATAATGCACCCTATTCTAGTTCTCTTTCTCCTCCCAATATATTCCTCTCTCATCTCTTAATTTTATTTTTTAGATATCATCCCTTCAAATTCAACCCACCCTGTGCCTTCTGTCTATGCATAAATATAAACATATATGCACAAATAGTATTAGGATAGTTGAAGTGAATATGTGTGTCCATATACATAGACAAAGACACACACAAATATATCTATATATGTGTGTGTATGTGTATATGTATGAATATATATATTCCCAACTTTCCTAATACTGAAAAAACTCTCATGAGTTACAAATATTATCTTTTCACAAAGAAATATAAACAGTTCAACTTTAATAAGTTCCTTATGATTTCTCTTTCCTATTTACCTTTTCATGCTTCTCTTGCTTCTTGTGTTTGAAAGTCAAATTTTCTGTTCAGGTTTGGTCCTTTCATCAAGAATGCTTGAAAGTCCTCTATTTCACTGAATGTCCCCATTTTCCCCTGAAGTATCATACTCTGTCACCCAGGTTCAATAGAGTTTCCCCACTGACCTTTTACTTTCTCTTTGGCATTTGTGGGTTGAGAAGTTTGGAAACCACCATAGCTGTCAGTGCTTCAGTCCTCTGAGGTCTATTCCAGTCGGGTCTGTGCCAGTGTGGCCCACACGGGACTGCGCTCTGCTCCCAGCCTGGTGCAATAGACCCTTCCTTTCAGCAAAGGTGATTCTTGGTTTTAATCCTAGCTCCTTTGACCCCCAAAATACCACATTTCAATCCCTTTGATCCCTTAATGTAGAAGCTGCTAGATCTTGTGTTATCCTAAAAATATAACCACAATATTCAAATTGTTTCTTCCTGACTCCTTGTAATATTTTCTCCTTGACCTGGGAACTCTGGAATTTGGCTATAATATTCCTAGGAGTTTTCTTTTTGGGATCTTTTTCAAGAGAAGATCAGTGAATTCTTTTAATTTCCATTTTACCCTCTGGTTCTAGAATATCAGGGCAGTTTTCCTTTATAATTTCTTGAAAGATGATTTCTAGACTCTTTTTTTGATCATGGCTTTCAGGTAGTCCAATTTTTTTTTTTAATTTTCTCTCTTGGATCTATTTTCCAGGTCAGTGGTTTTTCCAATGAGATACTTCACATTGCCTTCGATTTTTTCATTCTTCTGGATTTGTTTTATAATATCTTGATTTCACATAAAGTCATTAGCTTCCATTTGTTCCAGTATAATTTTGAAGGAATTATTTTTTTTCAGTGAGCTTTTGAACTTCCTTTTCCATCTAGCCTATTTAACTTTTTTTTTTCCTTATTAAACTTTTACTATGAGACCATATGCTAGTTATATCTTCTCTTCAGTTTGAATTTTCTCATCTGCAAAGTGGGATCCAATTAGATGGTCCATTTAATTGGAAGGAATAGAGTTGGTGACATTCATCTCATCTAAGCCCCGTAAGCAATCAAAGAAGATAGAGAATGATGATTGGCAGGGTTATTGGGGAGCAGGAGTTCATTGACATGTTCACACAAATCAGAGAAAGTAAGCATGTGCAAGGTGGATGAAGGTTAGAACAGAGATGGAATCATACTCAAAGCTAGATCTGGGAGTTTGAGATGTTTCTTCTTCCTGAATTGTCTTCTTGTATCTTCTCCAGAGAAAGTTCCATCACATGTCAATAACTGGTTGTACACTTGGGTGGAGAAAAACATTCCCCCAGTCCCAGCTCCAATAAGAGTGGGTCTTAATTCGGATTATTAATGTTAGTATAAACTAAAATGACCAGTTGGGTTTTGCTATTTTTTCCTAAGACTATGCTAACAGAAGCCTGAAAACCAGTTAAAAGATTATGGCAGAGAGCCCATTCCTAGATCAGAAAACCAAATTCAGAGTCTGATGGAAATATTGACTTTCTGATTCAACCCAGCTTCCCCAAACTTGTACCTTTTATGTTATTTTCTTTTTTTTTATATATATATTTTTTTGATATGAGATTCTTTATTAAATTTTTTTGAGTTACATCTTTTCTCCCCGTCTTTCCCCCGCCCACCACCCCAAAACAGCCATCCCAGTATTTCCCCCCTCC
>JAQQSU010011651.1:0-12116 GCA_028627135.1 Pseudochirops cupreus
TATATATATATATATATATAAAATCTGCCTGACTTGCTTTGGGTGTTATAAATTACAAAAAGAAACTTTATAAGGCTTTCATACTTCAGAAACGCTCTCCACAACAACCTCCGTGAGAGGGGGCCTCAGTAAAGGCCTTTACTTTGAGCCAAATGTATCAACTGGCAGACTATTAAAGCTAAAAGCATTAGTAAGGGCTGGAGGCATACTCTTAGTAGAGTGGAGCACAGAGTACCATAAACCTGAGCTAGTCATTCTTGAGAGGGAGCAATCTCAGTTGGAGAGTACCCACACAATGACAAGTTTCTGCAAATGGCCAGATGCTTTGTGGGGGGCCAAAAGGTGCACATTTGAAAATGTTCTGTTTTATTTTTATTTAGTTAAATCTTTCCCAATTGTTTTTCTAAACATTAATTTTTTTATTTGAGTTCCAAATTCTCTCCATCCCAGCAGCCATTGCTCCACCCATTGAAAAGGCAAAGCATTATGATACCTATTGTACCTTAGTGTGAACCTGTGAAGTCCAAGCAGAACAAAAGTGCATCATGGGAAGCCAAGCGTCTTATAAAGTTGTCAAAGAATTTCCCGAAGAGGGAGGAATTTATAAGCTGGGAAGCACTGCCCCAAGAGAAGGCATTTTTATGCTTCCAAATCCTAGCCTCCTAGAGTTGAAAGAAACCCATGAGGTTCTCTCTTCCATGCATCCATTCTCTGTGTAAGACCCCTCTTCATCAGACCTTTCAGTCGCTCATTCCGGGAGGTAGCTCCTACCCTGGGATTTTGTGTTCTCTGGCAGCTCTCCAAGTAGTACACTTGGTTTTTCTTTAACTTTTAAAAAAAATTATGAACTTAAGCACCAACGCCAGTGTTCCAATATATATACATATATGTGTATATGACATGTGCCATGAAACATGAGTAGTATGTCCACATGGACTGTCTGAATGTAGAGGTGTGGCTTGTGGGTAGCATGGATAGATGTGATCTGAGACCTGGTCCTCTTCTTCAGACAGTAAGGACCAAGGGCAGTGTCTGTACCACCAGCACATTAGCTGGAAGTCTGGGTAGCAAGTTAGGCAGGCTTTAGCAGCACCTGCAAGCTGGAACATCTTTTCTCCCTTCTCCAAGAGGGTAGGAGTACTAGACTAGAATTATAGCTCTATGCCCCCCCCTTAAATACTTCTAACCCAGGATACCCTTCGGGGAGGTTAGAACGAAAGCCACTTCCTTGCTTGCTCTCAAAGGGGAAGGCAGCCTTAGTGTACCCTCACCAGCTTGGCTCCATCCCATCCAATTCTGGTTACACAAACAGTGAGAGGCCAGTCACCCCATTTACGTGAAATCAAAGGCATTCTGTAAATCAGAACACACCGTAAAACACGCAGCAGCACAGCGTGTAAGGGAAGGGGGCGCCTCAGTCCGCGCCGAGAGTCCCGGGGGGTCCCTTCCAGCAGCGGGCGTCGCTGCATGGCTGCCGCACGGGGCGCTGTCTGAGCGAGCGCCCTGGAGAGAGTCTGGCTCGGCGGGGGGGGGGATTCCGCCTACTCACTCCACTCAACAGGGGCCCGTTTCTTACACATGACTCGCCCAGGGCGTTGTGGGCCTCAGCAGAAGCGTCTGGAAAGCTGCTGCACCAGCGCCTGGGCCGCGTGGCTCTGCGGGGGGCCGCGCCAAGCAGCCCTCAGTCTCTCGCTCTGCACCGGGGCTGTCGGAAGGGGCTGATCCGCTGCACTTCGGGGCCGGGGCTCGGGTTCGGGTTCAGAGGGGAGGCGGTTCACGCGTGCTGCGCTCCGCAGCCCGAGGGGGCCCCGCACCCAGCGCCGGAGCGCAGTGCAGGGGCTCTGCGGGCAGGCCTCAGCGCCCTCCTCCCACCCAGGATCGGGCATACACCAGGTGCTTAATAAATGCTTGTTCCCCGCAGGGGCGGCGCGGGGCTGGGCTGGGGATGTAGACGGTGGCTGTGTAGCTTTAGGCGCCCCCTTCGTCTTCTCTGTGCCTCAGTTTCCCCTCTGCCAAAGGGCTGGGGGCTGGGCCTCGAGAATCCCTAAAGCGCCTCCAGCTCGGAAAGTCACAATCCTGCCCTAGATGGAAGGGAGGGGCGGAGCCCAACTCCCCCCCCCCCCCCGCCCTTTGATAGAGCTTCGTGGCCACGCCCCCTCGACGGCGCCCTATAGCCTCTCTCGGGTCGAGCCGGAGGGGATAGCGCATGCGCATTGGGTCTAGGCTCGCTGGAGAAGGAAGGGTGCACAGGCTTGAAAGTGGAGAAAAAAGGGCGGGGGGGAGACGAAGGAGGAGAATGCGCGTGCGTGTTGGGAGGGGGCGGGGTATGGGCGGAATGTTCCGGGGAGGAGAGCGCGCGCTTAGTGCAGAGACGTTCCTGAGCTTCCCGCTCCCTGCTCTCGCCCCTCCCCTTAAAGGGCCAGTAGCTTCCATGGGCGCGCGGCCCCCAGTTAGAATGAAGCGCCTCCGCGCGCAGCCCCCTCCCCTCGCCCTGTTCGGAAGCTAGTGTCCACAGGTAATGGAGCCCTAACCGCCTTGAAGGCCCGGCCCGCCCCGCCCCTGCCCACTCTGCGGCGGGCAGTAAGAGAGGAGGAGGGGCCTTCCGTGGCCCTCTCCCTCTCCAGGCCTGCGCTTAGCGATCCGGGTCCGAGCCTCGCGTTTGGCTGAGGACGCGAATCCTCAGCGGGAGTCCCAGCCCCTCCTTCCTCTTGTCCCACTCTGGGTGTGCCCGGCCTGGCCGGCGGGCGGGGTTCGTCCCTCCCCCGTGCCCCCGCCGCGGGGCAGCCTCGGTTGGACAGTCAGTCAATACACACTGTATTCCAGGCGCTGGCCTCCTAAGGAAGGCGTACCTGGGCATACCCTGGGGGAGCTTACATTATAATGTGCGAACCACCCCTAAAAAACCGGAGCCTCGGCGTTCAGGGCAATCCGAGAGGACTTACCGGCCGAGGCGGGAGGAGCCCGCTGGGGCGTAAAGACGACCCAAGGGGAGCGGAGGATGCCAAACCCAGCACTTTGTATTGGATACTGGAGGGGATGGGCAGCCGCGGGAGTTTAACGAGTGCCATCTTTAGGAAGACACTGGTGGTTGAATGGAGGCAGGCAGACGCCGGCCCCCCAACTATTACAGTAGCCCAGGAGTGAGGAGATGAGGGTCTTTCACGGGGGCGGGGGGGAAGGGAGAGCAGGGGACAGAAGGGGTGCACTGGGGCAGCTGCTGTGAAGATGAAATCAACCAGAGATGCTGCAGAGGCGAAATCAACAAGCCTTGGCACCATATTGAATGGGGGGGCCAGGTATGAGAGAGTGAGGAGTACAGGAAGACTCCTAGGTTGGGAGCCTGGGGACCTCAACAGTAGTACAGAAGGTAGGAGCCTCAGTCTAGTAAGTGCGGTGAATAGAGTACCCCTCCTGAAGTCGGGAAGACACTCCTTCCTGAGTTCAAATATGGCCCCAGATGCTTGCCCGCTGTGTGACTCTGGGTATGTCACTTCACCCCGTTTGCCTCATTTTCCTCATCTGGAAAATGAGCTGGAGAAGAAAATGACAAACCACTCCAGTATCTTTGCTAAGAAAACCCCAATTGGGGGTCATGGAGAGCCAATCACAACTGAACAGTGATTAAAAAGAAGAGGAGGGAGAGTTGCAGGGATGGGGAACCTGCAGCCTGGAGGCCACATGTGGCCTTCTAGGTCCTCAAGTGCAGGCTTTGACTGAATCCAAACTTCATAGCACAACCACATGTGGCCTTGAGGCCACAGGTTCCCCATCCCTGGGGAAAAGACAATGTGTTCAGTTTTAGACATGTTAAGTTTGAGATGTCTACTGGATAACTGGTTCTAGTCATCTGAAGGGCAATTGGAGATCTGAGGTTGGAAGTGAGCAGAGAGATTGACTGGGGCATAGGGATGGGGGCTGGATCCATGGGCGCTGAGGAGATCCCCAAGTGAGGTAGGACAGGGAGAACAGAAGAGGGCCCACGACAGAGCTCTGAAGGCCACCTTTGGTGAGAGGACTGAGCAAAGGAGGAGAGAAGGAGCCTTCAGAGAGGGAGAACCAGGAGGGGAGTGGGGTAAGCCAAAAACCCAGAGAGAAGTCATCGTGGAGAGAATGATTGATCTGCAGTACCAAAGGCTGCAGAGGGGCTGAGAAGAACGAACAGGCCGCTGGGTTTGGCCACCCACAGATCATTAATAACTCCCGAGAGAGCAGTTCAGTGGCATGATGAGGGGAATAGCCAGGTCTCAGAAGTTAAGATGAGAATGGGAGAGGGAGCCTAGCAGCCATTGCAGATGGCTTTCTTGAGTTTAGCCGCAGAAGGGAGGCAAAGCATGGGATAACAGCTAATGGAAATGGGTCAGGTGATGAAACAGACATAGGGTTTGTGGGCATTCTTGATTAGGAAGTCCTTATCGCCACCTGACCCAGTGAGAAGACCGAGCCACCTGGGAGTGGGAGAGGGGCTCAGCAGTAGCCAAACAGCCCCAGGGGTTCTTCTGGATTTGGTCAGGTGGGGCTAACACTTTTCTTGGCTATTCAGTCACATCCAGATCCTGACTGGAATCCAAACCATCTGGGGCTAAGAACCAAGCATGGGCCTGTAGTTTTCTGGTTCCCCGAGGGCCTCTCCCCAGGCTCCCTTCCTCTTCCTCCTTCTCTTCCTGCTAGGGATCACTACTGTGGAATTTGGACAGACTAAGCTGGAAGCATCCATCGAGCTGAGCTTTCAGCAAAACTAGAGGGAATCAGGCCCCCTGAGTCGGGAGAGCAACTGGTGAGTAAGGCCTTGGAAGCAGAGGAGGCAGGTCCTGTACTCTGTGTGTGAGGGCGGGGCCGGCTTCTCCCAGGAGCTCTTACTTCTGTCCTCAGAGGTACCTCATACAACCCTTGCTGGAAGGAGGAGTGTCCTCTACCACATCATCTCCAGTGATGGGGAGCTCACTCCTTGTGACCCAGCAGGGTGTCAGAGAGGGGCCTCTTCTCTAGACTTGAGACAGCTGAGTTCAAGTGAATTTTTCAGCCCCAATGGCAAATCAAGACCATTCCCTGAGACACGGAGGGGTTTTTGTCTGCACTGGTAGAGGGAGAGACAATTGTGCTGAGAGCACAGGACCACCGGCCCTCCCCCTTCTCTGGCCTCAGTTGTCCTTGGCCTAAAATGAATAGTTTGGTCTTGAGCTGACCTGACCCTTCCTGTCTGAGGTCTGCCCAGTCCTTTGAGGCCCACATTTGTGTAAGACTCTGTTCTTGGACCCTGGCAGGTTCTGGATAGGAGACATTTAGAAAGGACAAGGATGGCTGAGAATAAGTTTGTTCCTGAGTGGAAACATATGAAAAAACTTATCAGCGATGTCTTGAATAAACGCATGGTAAGAGATTGGTACTAGATCCATGTGCCACCTTTCATCCAACACTTTCTAAGCACCTACTGCATTCAGGGACCTGGCCCCCAATCCGCACCCTAGGGGAGCCACTGGGATGGCCTGGGATCCCTGTCCTCAAGGAATGCATAGGAAGAAGGGACCCAAAGATACTAATTCCTCATTCATCACAGAGGACACGGGATCCATGTGCCAGGGAGCCTGGGCTCAGCATGACCGTCCTCAGACGCTAGAAGGGAAAGAGGTGGGTTCTGTCCAAGCCTGAAGCCAGACAAGGGACCAGCAAGGGAACATGAGACATGGTGTTAAGGGGGGGGGGGGACTGGGCCCCAGGTTCTAATCCTACCTCTGACCCCAGGCAGTCACTTCACCTCGGGGCCTCAGTTTCCTAAAATGAGCAGTTGGGATTTGATGGTCCCCAGTGTTCCTTCCAGCTGTAAATCTAGGCTCCTGTTTTTTTGTTTTTTTCCTGGGTGGTGAGGCAGCAGATTTTGACTTGGTATAAGGAGGTATTTCTCCAAGTGGAATGGACTGCCTCTGGAGGTAGTGAGCTCCCCATCTGCCGATGTCAGGATGACCCTTGGAGTGGCTGTGGAAGTGGGGGTTCCTGACAGGTTGCACTGATGGCCGCTGAGGGCACCTGGGCTGGCTAGGGGACTCCTGAGCCCTGGGGGAGATTAGCCCAAAATCAGTTCAACAGCACATGTGCAGGACCCTCTGCATGTCAGGGGCTGGAGGTACAGACAAGACTGAGATAGTTCATTCCTGCTGGGGATATAGACAGAAATGAAAATCATCCCTGCCCTCAGGGAGCTTACATTCAAGGGGGAGAAGTAGCTTGTGCCCTGAGAAGAGTGTACAACATATCATCTAAGCTTACATTTCTGTAGAGCTGGAGGGTCACCACATCACCTAGAATCTCTCCTCGGAGTCTCAGCCCAGCCCCAACAGGAGAAATAAAATAAGCTGAGGGATTTGCCAGGAGCTGGAAGGGGGGGTCAGGCAGGGCCTCTCAGCTTCTGAGGTCCCATAATACTACAGCACTAGAAGGGGGCTTGGCCCCCAGATCCCTAGGGGATTGTCAGAGGGGACGTGGGAGGCCCTCATTTCACAGAGAGGGAAACTGAGGCTCAGTGACCTGTCCAAGATCACACAGATAGAAAAACAGCAGAAGTGGGACCCAAGCCCAGGCTCTCCAGCTCCAAACACAGCAGCTTTTCCACTGGGCCACAAAACCCCTTCATTTTACAGAGTAAGAAACAGGCCCAGAGAGCAGAAGGAACTTCTCCATTCTTTCGGACATCCAGGATCAAAACTTCCAGAATTAACTGGATTCCATTCTCCTTGGTCTCCTTAAAAACCAAAGCTGTGCTGGGAGGTCCCCAAGTGTAGCCCCTCCCTGGGCCTCCTCGGGAAACTTGATTCTTGAAGGGCTGGGGCCCACATTCCTGGCTGGACTCCATCAGAGAAAGGCTGGCCCTCAGTGGTCAGCGTGTCTGTGCTGTTTGACCCCCAAGAACATGGAAACTCTGGGGAGGCAGGGCCTGTTTCATTTCACCCACCCTCCTAGTCTCTCAGGCTCCTACCTAGGTGTCATCCTCAGATCCACCACGGCACCAGGGCCTGTGGATTTCCCGCCTTCTTCCTCTGCCTGGTGCAGATGCTCACCCCAGAGCCCTGCAGTAGCTGCTGGAGGGTCGGCCTTCCTCCAGCCTCTCCCACTCTACTCTATCCTCCATTCAGCCACTGAAGTGATCTTCCTAAACAGCCTGTCCGGCCAGTCCTGCCTTCTCACTTCCAGGAGCAAATACCAAGTGCTCTGCTTGGTGTCCCAAGGCTTTCGCCAACTGCCCCTCCCTGCCTCGCTGGGCAGTCCTCGGGGCACTCTGCAGTCCAGGACCCTGTCCTTCATGCTCAGCCTAATCCCCGACTCTACTCCCCAAGTCAGGAACACCCTCCTTCCCTCCTGCCCCTTAGCATCCCAAGCCTGAGTGCTACCTCCGAGGCCATCCAGTGACTTGGTCGCTTTATGCCTTTCTCATTTTTATACATATCTATATGGCATATGTTTATCTAGAAGTGATATCTATTTTCAATCACCAAGCCTCTGCTAGGTGCCTGGCACTCTGACCAGTGCTGGAGGTATAAGGACAAAACAAGTTCCATGTTCTTAGGGGTCAAACAGCACAGACACAAAGACCGCTGACGGCCTTTCTCGGCTGGAGTCCAGCCAGGAATGCAGGCCCCGGCCCCATGAGGATCAGTGAGGCTCAGGGAGGGGCCTCCCAGCACAGCTCTGATTTTTAAGGAGATGGAAGAGAACCAATCCAGCTAATCCTGGAAGTGGGGGGTGGTAGGGATGTTAGAAGGAGGGAGTTCCTTCTGCTCCCTGGGCTCCAGTTTCCTCCTCCATCTGGCTAACCTGCATTACTGACAGTCCTATGTCCAGACTCAGAGGACCTCTTGGCACTATTGACAGCCTTGAGTGCTGAGCCAGGAGGTCTGGGCTTTGTCTTGCAGGCCATAGGGAGCCATGGGAAGTCTTTGAGCCAGAGGTGGCTCAAATACTGGCTCTGCCACTTGCTACCACGTGGGCAAGTTACTTCTCTGTGGATCTCAGTTTCCTCCTCTGTAAAGACAAGGTGACTGGACTGGGTGCCAAGGCCCTCCAGCTTTCAGTCCCATGATTCTGAGGGTGCTGCTGATGTGAGAGTCATGACTTGGCAATGGAAGGAAGGGTAAGGGAAGCCTGAGAGGAGCCTGCAGCAGAACGGGAAATGGATGGAACCTACTGCCTGCCCTCAGGGAGCTTCCGAGGGGAAGATGTGATGGTAGAAATGGGATTCAGACCCAGGAGCCAGGCCTAGGGAGGTGTGAGCCCCAGGGCAGCTGAGGGGGAGGGAGGGCCTCCTGGAGGAGTAGCCCCTTGAGTTAGGAGGCTGGGCAGGAGGATGAAACAGAGGGACAGTCAGTCCACTCATGGCCACTTCTTCTCCAGCAAAAAGAGTTACGGCCAGATGCTGTGATTTCCCTGAGTGACCAGCCCAAGACTGTGTTCTCTGAGACCCGCAGTCCCCTGGGAATGCCCACCATCTGCCACTATTTCACTGATGCCCACTACTACGCCTCCCTGGGCTGGGGGAAGGGGAAGGAGATGAAGGTGAGTGTGCCCAGCTTCTAGCCCGTGTTCCTAGGGAGTGGGTGGGGGGACTGCCAAGCCAGCCATGGGACTGGATGTGTTTAAGGGGGAGAACACTCAGGGCCCCAGAGCTGTTAACCTTGATCAGTTTAGCCCAGGAAGGCAGCACTAAGAGGAGCCCTGGGGGAAGGGGGCAGATGAGCTTGCTAGTGCTAAGTAGAATGGAGGGGCTGCCATGGGAGGTGGCAGGGACCCTTCCTCAGAGGTCTCTCCATCCCACCTCAGCCAGGTTCCTTCATTCCCCCTCCCCCCAGTACCTCGCCATCCTTCCTTCACCTCAACATCCCAGAATCTCAAGAGTTGGGATAACTCAGTCTGTCTCAATCACCCAGTGCCTGCCTGGGAATTCTCTCTGAAGCCCCACTTCCAGGGGTCCTCCAGTTCAAGGAGGAGATCCCTGTGCTCACTGCCTTGTGGAGCAGCTCCTTCCATTTTGGGGCATCCCTAATGCTTAGGACGCCTTTACTGGCTCCTACCCTTGCTCCTGGTGCTGCCCCTGGGGCCAAGGAACACCCGTCTGAGCCGCCTTCCAGTGGATTGTCCTGTGCATACTTGGACATGGCTGTCATGCTCCCTCTAAGAGGCTGCAGTCTTCTCCAGCCAATCCTCACGTGCAAGACCTTGGGGCTCGTCCGCATCCCAGTGACCCTGCATTGAATGCTCCCCCAACTCATCAACAGACTTCCTAAAATGTGATGCCTAGACCTGGGCATGTTTCTCCAGGTGGGAGCTGACCATGGGGCAGTCCACAACAGAACTGTCCCCTCCACTCTAGTGGACATTCCACTTCCCAACATACAACTCGAAATCACAGTAGCTTTATTGAATGCTGATTCACAAGATTGCCATAGGCAGAGCTGACAGACCCCTGGAAAGTCTAGAATGTTGGCTGATCATGGTCTTTGTTTATGTGAACTACTCTTGCCCCATCTTGGACTTAGTAACTTGATGTCGTTAGATTTAGCAGGATATTCTAGCCTGCCCAAATCTTTGTGAGTCTTGATTCTTTCATTCCTGAGTGTCTTCTGTCTCTCTTGACCTGATGTCATCAGCAAATTAAATAAAGATGCCACCTCCATATTTTCCAAGCCATTGGTAAAAATGCTAAACGGCCCATGGCCAGACAGATCAGTCCCTAGGGTTGATGATGAGGGCATTGGATGAATGGCCCCTGAAGCCCCTCTAGCACCAGAGCTGGGGTCCCATGGTCCTGATCCACCAGTTTAGTCCAACAAAGAACATAGTGTATGACCTATTTTTAAAAATAATATTTCCCCCAATTACATGTCAAAACAATTGGCATGACCTACTACTGTTGTGAATCAACAAGTATTAAGTGCCTACTGTCAACATGCCCACTACCAGGCATTGTGCTCCCTAGGTTCTGGGGATGCGTGTACAGAGAATGAAATGAGCCCCACTCTGAAGGAGCCAATGCAAGGATCTTCTGTCCTGTGGTGGTGAGAGATGAAATAATGAGGAACCAAAGGCTTGACTTTCCAAATACAGTCACGTATTAAGCAGTGCATGCCAATTGCCCAACCAGTTGGGACCAGGCCTCTTCCTCACCTTAGGGCTGGACCCCAAATACAGAGGGAGACATTTTAATACACTAAAAATAATCAAATAAGACCAGTTAATTAAAAGGAAACAATACACTATTGGGTAATCTGATTTCTAATTAGGTAAAAGGTTAGGGACAGTCCATTTGGGAAGGGGAGCATGAACAGGTACAGTTCCCTGAAATCAGAAAAGGCAGAATCCTACTCCCCAAAGTGTATGTAAATAATCAAAGAAACATGGAAACAATGACTGGTTGATAGGTATAGAGCCATTTGGGTTTTTTTGTGGGGATTAAGGGGCAGTTTTCAAAGAAGATATACGGGCTTCTTGAAATGCCAAATGGTGAGAAAACTCCTTGCATAGAACTTTGGATCTGACTGTATCTCTGTTCAGCATAACCTAGGTCCTTAGTTGAGGATCTCTAGCCGGTAGGTAGGGTGAACCAGTTTCCCAGCCACACGTGACTAGATTCAAACATAATGGTTTTCTCCCAGTTCCCATAATTAAATAGTTTTCTCGGAAGTCAGAAACTGGACTAGACCCATAATTGAATAGGAAGTAACTGATCTAGCTCCAGAGTTGCATCACAAGACGGAGTCAGTGTGGTTCACTCAATCCCCACAGTTAGCCATTTGTTGTTCTAATCCCCTGAATTCCCTCAGTACAACATAAAGTTAATAAATACATACATATCTCCCTATATATGTTTGCACACATGTACATACACATGCGAAGTAGTTAAATTCCACATGGTTTGGGAGGTAAGTCCGTAGAAGCAATTGGATTGGCAAAGGCCTCATGCAGAAGGCTGAGCTGCATTTTTAAGGAAGAGAGTGGCTCTTCGAGGTTCAGGGATGCAGGGAGTGCATTCCAGGCAGGGGAGAGGGCCAGAGCAAAGGCCGGGGGTTAAGAACTGGAGTATCATGAGTGAAGAATTGAGAGAAGGTCAGATTCGCTGCATCTTAGAATAGAGGAAAGTGAATAAAGTCCAAGAGCCTTTAAAGGTGGGTTAGGACCAGGTCATGTAGGGCTTTAAAAGTTAAACAGAAGAGTTTATAATTTGTTCCAGAGTCAATAGGAAGACACTGGAATTGGTTGAGTAGGGGAGTCATGTGATCAGATGTGTGCTTGAGGAAAATTACTTCGAATGAATGAATGGAAACACATTTATCAGGTGCCTACGATATGCTGGCTGCTGGGGACACAGATGTAAGACTGACATAGCCCCTGCTATCCAGAAGTGTCTGTCCAGTTAGTTTTGTCCCTTTCTTCCTTAGTGTATGCCTTTTCCCTTCCCTTTTCTTTCTTTGCCCAAGATCATCTAAGTGGAACAAAACAACCCCCAGGTCCTCTGTTTGATGGATTTAACTCTCTCTGTGAGCCTTGAGGACATTAAGGTTCTGAAGGGACACATTTCTTTTTCCCCCATTAGACTATAAACACATCTTCGTTGGATAATCCCTTCCAATTGCTCCAATGTATTTACCTTTTTAGATTTTCTTAACACTTGTGTTTGCATTTCAAAGATTCTGTTAATTTCTAATATTCTCCTTAGGAATGCTTGGAAGTCCTCTATTTTATTAAAAATCACATTTTCACCCATAGGATTATACTTAGTTTTGCAGGTAAATTATTCTTGTAATTTTTTATCTTTTGCCTTTTAGAAACCCATAATCCAAGCTCACCTTTTCCTACAAGTGGTAGCTCCCAAGTCTTGTGTGATCCTGACTGTGGTTCCTTGGCACTTGTATTCTTTCTTTTTTTTTTTTAATTAATTAATTTTCTTGTTCACATCACTCATTTCCATGAGATTTTGAGCTACAAATTTTCTCCCCATCTTTCCCCTACCCACCACCCCAAAACAGCGATCCCTCTATATAGCCCCTCCCACAATCTGCTCTCTCCTATATCCTCCCCTATCGCCCCTCTGACTTTCCAGTAGGGCAGGATGGATCTCCCTACCACAGTGCCTG
>JAQQSU010011652.1:0-12115 GCA_028627135.1 Pseudochirops cupreus
TGAGATTGCCAAGGACTTGCCTCAAGTGAAGATGAAAGAAGGACCTTTCCTTGGGTATTCAATGCTGAGTTTAACATTGTTGTAACTTAAGGGTGGATGGCCTTTTGTGTTCTCCTGCCCCTTTTGAGATTCAGGGGTGGGAAGCCTTTGAGTTTTCTTTGTGCTCTGTGATTGACCAAATGAATGTACTTTGTTTATGGTTGGAGACTAATCTCCATTTGAGAAGACACTTTTGACTGACTAAATGAATGTACTGTCTAGGGGTGGAGTAATACCTGGCTTGAATTGAGAATTTACTTGCTAAAGTAACAAGTTACACTGTATTTTGACTTTCTCTGTTCTGTGAATGTTTGCTGAATAAATGGGGTTTACTATGCTGGTAATCCGAACCTTGGAAGTTGCCTTTGGTTGGCATTACCGGAGGAGAGGAGGAGGGAATGACCTCTATTATGTCTCTGAAAAACTGACTAGTTTTAAAACTTCTCTCAACATTATAGAGAACTTGTCCATTCTCTTAACTTTTTGTCCTTACTGCAACACTCATTGCTGTCAGCACTGGTCACTTCTAGTGTGCCCAAAGTAGAATTTGAAGGTGCTTTTACAGTAGTAGAGCCCTGGCCTGGTATCTCCTCCAGACCCTTCCATCCTAAATAGGGAAGTGTCTGCATGTTTTTGCTCACTTTTTCTTCCTTACAAGAGAAAGTTCAATCTGTGGCGGGAGGTAGAAGTCAAATTGACAGTGATATAGACAGAAGGCACCCATAAAATGCATTTTAAAAAAATATTGAATCATCTATGGCTTCATCCTCCAGTTAGCTGTTTACCATACAAGAAACTACTCAACTGTGAAGCAAGGGAAACTATATACAGTTAGACCATTTATAGAAATGTCAAGTAGTTACTAATCCATCACTGTCCCTGGAGAGTTTCCCTGGTTCTGGATCTCTGTTTAATCCCCTTCCTGACTCAGATCCTCCCCTGCTTAGTTCCCCAAGAATCATAGAACTTAAAATGCAGTCCCTTCATTTCTCAGATAAGAAAACTGAGACCCATAAGGTTAAGTGATTTGCCAAAGATAGCCCAGTTGTCTGTATTCTTTTTTAGTTCTGTTCTGTTCCTATGTCCAGTCCCAGACTTGAGATTCTTGGTTGTCTGTCTGTCTCTGCCTCTCTCTGTATCTATCTCTGTCTCTCTGTGTCTCTCTCTGTCTCTCTCTCCCCTTTTCTCCTTTGCTTCCTCTCCTTATCACAGAAGGAACAAACAGATAGTTCTGGCTTGGTATTTCCATTTCCTTCCATGGCTCAGATACAATAAGTCTCTCGCCCTGAATTTCTGTAAGTCTATGAGCCACAGTACTCTCCTGAGCCCCAGTTTGTCACTGAGTAAACCTAACTCACTGTTTGACTTTGGGCAAATCATTTTATCCCTCTGGCCATCAGCTTCCTCATCAATAAACTCAGATGGTTGGATTGTGTGATCTATCTCTAAAATCCTTCCTGCCCCCTAATATTCATTAGCCAAGTAGAGCCCGTGCTAGTGATGACCTTGGGCAATTCACTTCTTGGAATCTCAATTTCCTCATCTGTAAAATGAAGGAGTTGGCCTCATTGACCTCTAAGATCCTTTCCAGCTCAGAAAGTCTGTGATTCTATATTTGGAGACTCTGGTAACTACCATTGGCACACATAGCTTCCCACTAATATCATCTCAGTTAGCTCCTGTCTGCTTCTGCCACGTTATTGAATGCATTCCAAGATCACACCTGTCAGAAAACAGAGACCCTCTCCAAGAGGCAGATTAGGTTGGACAACCTCCATCAAAGAGGCTGGGTAAATTCCCATGATACCAGGCTCCGAGGCTGAGTTTCTAGGGTGTGGTGGGCAGCTGTTGCTCTATCTCCTGCCCTCTAGAAGTGCAAAAATATGCAGGTTGGCCTCATGGCCACTATATAAATGCCCAATCGTCCCCTGGCAGCAGTCCCACCCTGGTAATAGCAAGGGCTGAGTTCCAAGGCTTACCTGCCAAGTCTCTACTCCCTCACAGTGTGACCTTGAAGAAGTCATTTCAGTTTTTTTGTGTCAGCTTCCAACTTGCCAAATGAGAATTCTATAGTGGTCTTGCTGTTCTGGTCATTTGTCTGTGTCCCCAGAGATTTTTGAAATTATCTATTGATGCACTATAGTAAAGAATGTGACTCCTGCTGTGTTGCATAATTGGAAAGAAGGAAGGTTGACAAAAACAAAACAAAATAAAATGTTTGTGAGGAGTAAAATTTTGTCCTTACCTCAAAGGGCACTGGAAAAAAATAACATTAGGAAATTGTGAACTACAGGGCCATCTTGAGGGTATTATAAATTTGACTGGAATCATGAGCTGGTATAAGAGAAAGGATGGGAGTTGGAAAGTGATAAAAGTAAAAAATAGACTAAATGAGAAATTTTCATCAACTTCCTCATCAGCATTATTGATATTAACTGAATACCCAGGGGGCACATGAGATGAATATACTAAGTTGTATAGTCTAGTTGCTTTCTTCCTTAGACAAATTGTTTTCCCCCTCCATCTTTGAATAAAATTCATACAAGATATTCTGCATTGAGTTTGACTTGGGCCAGTACCCTAGTAATCAAGTTTAGTATTAGAATAAAATGAGACACTTGTGGGTCATCCACAATGAACAAAAGATTTACTCAGTAATAACAAGAGAAGGATATTCAACAAAGAGAGACATTAAAGACACCTCAATTCCCTTATCTGAGTTGCCCATCATGCTCTTTCAGCTAAGTATCAGAGAGCTATTTTGTAGTCAACTAGCAGGTAATGTCAACAGTTCAGCCCCCTGAACCAATCAAGACTCAAAAATGGTCTCAATACCTTTTAAGGAAAAATTAGTCTTACTTGCATGGGAGAAGGGGTTAGGATATTGCCTCTACCATGAAAGGAAAATGAAAATCCTTGGAAAAGATGTTCAAGATCTGGTTACTAACTATACTAACATGAGTTGTTACTAACTTGTATGTTGTTATTTGTCCTTTACTTTTGAAGAGAACCAATGATATCACAGGTGATAGCTTGACTTGCATGTGAATTGGATTTAAGTGAGACAGAGTTGTACAAAGTCGTCAGCCTCACTCTCTCTTCCCGAGTCATCAAAAAGTCAAGACAAAAGTCGACAACTGGCAGTGGCCTGGGATGCAGTGGAAGACCTTGGTGTCTTTGATGCCTGGCCAAACTCTAAGCATTCCATGGTACCTGCTTTAGTCATTGGAACAAACTGTTCTTATCTGCCCATTATGCCAGGGTAAGTCTTCACATGCTTGGAGTAGACATCCCGCTAACTCACCAGCAGGTTTGAGGTCTGTTGGTTACTCTCCAGTTAAGCCCAACTGCTGAAACAGTTTGCTGGGGTGTGGCCACTGTGCACACTACAGCTTCTTGAAGCCACAGGTGAGAGTTGGGTGAATCAAGTGGCTACCAAAGGGCTCAGCAAGCCTTCGCTCCAGAGGTACTAGTCCTCCTGAACTCCCCATATACTCCTTTAACATGTATACTTATTCCTAAATATACTAGAGTATATTTGGCAAGGAAATTCTAATTCTCACATGACTGCTGTACCCGGTTTGTGCTACTCCAATCTCACCCAAGGAGTATAGTGGTGATGATGCTGAATATGGCATCAAAAGACCTGGGTTTGAATTTTGGCTCTCAGATTTATTAGCTTTGTGACCCGGGGAAATTCATATCTCCTCCCTAGGCCTCAGTTTTCTCATCTTTAAAATGAACATATTGTACTAAATTGTATCTAAAGTCCCATCCAAATCCTATGATCCTAAGTTAGCTCTTTTCCACTTTTCCCTAAACTGTGGATAGGACATCTCTATAGTATATTCGTCACATTCATTTGCTGCTCATCTCCATCTTGGTTAAATGAATGACCAAGAACATGGAAGCAAGTAGTAATAACAGGAATTGGGGAGGGATAACAACAGGAATGTTGAGGAACCCTATCCATTTGAAACCAGAAAAATAAATAAGGTCCCAAGTGGTTGTCAAATCCAATCTTATACTTCACAGAAGTTCATGGGTTGTCTGCAGGATCAGGAAGAATTCTTCTAGAAAAACAGGCTTAGCACACTTCTCGGCACACAGTAGGCACTTAATAAATGTTTATTGACTGCAGTGCATTGGGTTGGGCTGTTCATAGAGGCCTCACATGCGGACTCTGACTGCCATTGGCAAGAATGCCAGTCTGAAGTGAAGTGATCAGAAACCTGATGATCCAAGGCAAGAATCCAAGCTTCCACTGCCCTAGTTGGCCTCAGACTCAGTCTAGACTCTTCATGATAAGGTTGGCAATAGAACTGAGTAGGAGAGGTAGAAGGGAAATCATGATGAGAAAGATGAGAAGAAGAAAAATAAATACTTCCCCTCAACTTAAGCCAGAACCTCTTTCTCCTTCAATCCCTCCAAAAGCTTTAAAGGGGGCTCAGGCTTGAAGTCAAACAAATTGTGCTTAAGTCCTAGCTCCAACATTTACCAACTGTGTGACCCTAGGCAAGTCATTTTACCTCTAGTGCCCCAAATAACTCTCTAAGGATTTAAGGCACAAAGTGGTTGCTGATCTGTTGTTATTTTTCAATTGGGTCTGACTTTGTGACCCCATTAGGTTTTCTTGGCAAAGATACTGGAGTGGCTTGCCATTTCCTTCTCCAGCTCATTCCACAGATGAGAAAACTAAAGCAAAAGAATAAAGTGACTTGTCCAGGGTCACACAGCTAGTAAGTGTCTGAGACCAGATTTGAACTCATGAAGATGAGTCTTCCTGACTCGAAACCCAGTATCCACTGCATCACCTAGCTGCCCTGGGAGTGCCTAATTCCAACACTGTCAAACCCTAATAGAAATAGGGCTCACTAATCCTCATATAAGGATTCCTATGGGCCACACATTGACTTAGACTGCAAATGTAACGTTAAGTATGTTTTATTGTATTTTTATTTATTTTGTTAAATATTTCCCAATTATATTTCAATCTGGTTCCAGCAATACTTGAAAGTTTTGCCTCCTGACAGGCCTGGGTCTCATACCTCATACACCAATGAACTCACAGATCCAGACCATAAATGTGAATTGTTACAGTTTGGTTAAATGTAAATCGGTATTGTGATGCGTGATACAAAGTAGTGTGGCATTCAGCGGCCAATGGCATAGAAGGAGTCCCAAAACAGAACTGATGAATGAATCTGTTCTGACTTTGCTGCATCCTTCCTACCTGGGAGATATTCCACCCTACAAATGAGGATAATAAAGGACTTCTGGGAGAAGGAAAAGTCATAGTAATGGAAGTGGAAGAGAAAAAGAAGGAGAAGAAAAAATAGTAACAGTGGATTGATGAGACCCTTTCCTTACAACACCCTATTGAGGTAAGTAATGCAAGTAATATGATCCTTTGAAGTTCACCCAATCTGTATCTACCACCCAATCAAAATTCTGGTAGCTGTTGTCTACCAACCTCCAAGGCACTCTTCTTACCTCAACGAATTCAGTGACTATCTCACAGTCTTTTTCTACTCCTCTTGCCTTCATACTAGAATACTCCAATATGCATTCTATCTTCACAATTCCTCAATTTAATTATTTCATATGACCCATTCATCTACCCACCTCAGCCACACACAAAGATGACCATATCCTTGCTCTTGCCATCACCCACAGATATGCCACTTCCATATTCATGAACTCTGAAATTCTCTTATCTGATCAAAATCTATTGTCATTCCACCTTTCTGTCTGCCTTGTAACTCTACATCCTATTCTTTGTCTACACAGTGACCTTCAATCCCTCCATATTTCAATTCTTTTCCAAGCTATCATCCTTACACTTAGCTACGCTCTCTTCTCTGCCCAATCTTGACTGTGGTAAACCACAGTTCAACTTTACACTTTCTTCTTTCAAACCTCTTGCTCCCTTATCATATCACCAAACTTGCCCTGCAAAGTCTCGGCCTTAGATTACTTCCACCTTCTACTGTCTTTCACTCCTACACACACGCTACTGAATTAAACTGGAGAAAAATCATGAAACCATGCTGACTAAATCCACTACAAATTTATGTTACATGACCTTAACTGAGCCTTCATTGCTGCAAGGCAATCTTTTTACACCTCCCTACATAATTCACTATCCCACTACAATGGCTCTTCCTAACTTTTTCATCCTTCCTCAGATCTCCCATCTCCCCCACCTTCTCAGCTGAGAATTTTGTTTCATTTTACTGAAAGATTTGGGATCATTAGACAAGGGCTCCCTCTTCTCCTCTCCTCCTGACCTTACATCACCCAGAAACTCTGTCATTATCTCCTTCACTTCTGTCTGACATAATCAAGTGGCCCTTTTCCTTGCCAAAGTAAAGCCCTGTACATGTACAAGTGATCTTATTCTATCCCATCTTCTCTAACAAATTTCCACCTCTATTATCCCTATTCTTTCATTTGTCTTTGGCCTCTCATAGCCTATGGGCTTCTTCCCTACTATATACAAACATACCCTTGTCTCCCCTACCCTCACTTGATTCATCCATTCCCACTAGCTATCATCCCACATTCCTTTTCCTTTCCATGGCTAAACTCATTGACATGGTCATCTATAATACATACCTCTATTTCCTCTCCTCTCACTCTCTTCTTAATTCTCTACAGTTTGTCTTTCACTTCCATCATTCAATTCCATCACTCTTATCTCCAAAGTTACCAGTAATCTCTTAGTTACCAAATCTAATGGCCTTTTTTCAATCCTCATTCTTCTTGACCACTTTGCAACCTTTGACACTATTGATTACCCTCTTCTACTTGATATTCTCTTCTCTTTAGGTTTTCAGGACATCACTCTCTCCTGGTCTTCCTATCTATCTGACCTCTACTCCTTCTCAGTCTCCTTTCTGGATCTTCATCTAGGTCATTACCACTAGTAGGGGGTGTCACCCAAGGCTTGGTCCTGGTCCCTCTTCTCTTCTTTCTCTATGCTATTTCACTTGAAGCTCTCATCTGCTCCCATGAATTCAATTATCATCTCTATGTTGATCATTTTCATATCTACTTATCTAGTCCTAACCTCTCTGCTGACCCCATCTTGGATCTCCGATTGTCTGTTAGACATTTGTATGTCTCCATGACATCTTAAACTAAAAATGTCCAAAACTGAACTCATTCTCTTACACACACACACACACACACACACACCCCAACCCTCTCTTCTTCCAAATTTCTCTATTACTGTCAAGAACATCACCATCCTCCTAGTCACCTAGGTGACATCCTCAACTCCTCACTGTCCCTCACCTTCCCATTCAATCTGTTGCCAAAGCCTCTAGATTTTACCTTTGTAACATCTCTCCCACACTCCCTTTTTTTCTTCTGATAATGCCACTATCCTGAGGCAGGTGCTTATCACCTCGTGCTGGACTACCTCACCAGGCCACCCCTTATTCAAGAAACTCTAAAAGCTCCCTATCACTCCTAGATTCAAATATAAAATCCTCTGTTCAAAGCCTTTATAACCTAACCCTCCCCCTTTCCAGTCTTCTTACAATTTACTCACCCCCACATATTCTTCAATATAGTGAAACTAGTCTCCTTACTGTTCCTGGAAATGGACAATCCATCTCCCAGCTCCAAGAATTTTCACTAGCTCCTCCCCATACCTAAAAGGCTCTCTCTCCTAATCTCCACCTTCTGACTTCCTTCAAGTCCCAGCTAAAATCCCACATTCTATAAAAAGCATTTCCTGATTCCCCTTAATTTTGGTGCCTTTTCTCTGTTTATTATTTCCAGTTTATCCTGCAGATAGCTCATTTGTATGCAGTTGTTTGCATGGTGCTTCCCTTGTTAGTCTGTGAGCTACCTGAAAGTAGAAACTGTCAATTGTCTTTCTGGAATAGTAACTATTTATTGAGTAACAGACTGACTGAAGTTCTAAGAAGGTGAATGTGGCATGGAGCTCTACATAGCCAATTTGGTATAACCAATAGCCTTCTTTCTTTCTTTCGTCCTTTCTTTGCCCTTTTCCTTCCTTTTTTTCTTTTCTTTTCCTTTCTTTCTTTTTTTTAATGAGACTGGGTCTCCCTGTCTCTCCCAGCCTGGAAGTGAAGTGGCCACTCATAGGCTGATCCCACTATTGACTGGCATAGGAGCTATAATTTGCTCCATTCCCAACCTGGGCCAGTTTACTCCAGCCTTAGGCCACATGGTAGTCTCTCACTTCCAGGGGTTCACTCTGCTGGTGCCAGATTTAGTGTAGTCACCCAAATGGCTTAGCACATGGAGCTCAAGCAATCCACCAGCTTTAGCCTCCCCATTGGCAGGGTTTACAGGTATGTGGTGCCATGCCTGCCTTTATTTCATATTTTTAAACTGAAGGCAAAATACAAACTACTATAATGTAATTAATCACTAATACCTCGACTCATAAATTTGAAAAGAAGCAACAGGAAGCAGTCAAGGAGGAAGAGAAAAGAAGTTATATAATTATCAAAACTGATCTTTTATTTTGAAATTCTTCCTACAGCTGACCCTGCTACTCCCTTTCATTCCATGAGCTAAATAAGTGGTTCCTCTTTTTGCAAAATGATGTCCTACAGTGGTTGTTTCCCCTTCCCGCACCTGATGTCCTCCCTTACAGAACCTGAAATGAAGGATGAGGTAGGAGTAGTGGCCCATTTCTCTAAGATACCCGTTTGAGTTCACAAACATTTCCTGTAAAATGTGAACATCCCTTGGGAGAATTGAGCTCATCATTTGTATCCTAGCTAGATGTTGAACTGTTGAGGACCATGGGCCAGTGGGACTCTGAGCCTGATGGCTGAGTCAGCCCTCTCAGGTGAAGGGGCTTGCTGCCAGGCCTGGATCGGTTCCCCATGCCCCAGGGAAGAGTTCTAGCACACAGGTGTGAGGACTGGATCCTCCAGATAAGCGTGGTGTTTTCACCCCCCAGCCTAGGAACACTGTAGTGTGCAATGTTTACAGGGGAAAGTGATTAGGAAGAGTCCTATAAAAGGTTTGCACTTAGAACAATAAAGGAGACTCTATTTTCCACCATCCTTTGAGTCCCCATCTCTCTTTTAACTCACCCTCTGTCTCAGCCTCTGGGTGAATAACCCTCTCAACCATGCTGGGTGATAGCAGGTCCCCCCACGTTCATTCAGCTCTGCTGCGGGACAGCAAGATTCCCTGACTTGGCCCACCACATTAAACAATCAGATTGCTTTGTTAAAATAATTCACACTACAATGTGGGTGAAAATTAGAGTTGGATCAGAAAGAAGGAAGTACAGGAACTTTTGGAACCTGGGCCACCTAGACTTGCCCTCCAGGGAAAAGGTGCCAGCAGGGAGCTTTTGACAGCCAGTTACATGGGGACTGGTGGGGTGGGGTAGGGAAGTCCAAGACAGCTAATGCCTTCCCTTTCAAATTACCTTCATTTATTCTGTATACGTCGGATACGTAACTAGTTATTGACATATTGCTCTCCCCCATTAGAACTTACGCTCCTTAAATTGGGACGCTAATGCACTTTTGGTGCAGTTGTGTCACTGTTTCAACCATTCTAAAGAGCAATTTGGAACTGTGTCCAAAGGGCAATTAAACTGTGCATACTTTTTGACCTAGCAATAGCACTACTCTAGGACTATATCCCAAAGAGATCATAAAAAAGGCAAAAGGACCTACCTGTACAAAAAATATCTATAGCAGCTCTTTCTGTGGTGGCGAAGAACTGGAAATTAAGGGGATGCCCATCAATTGGGGAATGACTGAACAAGTTGTGGCATATGAATGTAATGGAATAGTGTTGTGCTGTAAGAAATGACAAACATGAAGATTTCAGAAAAACCTGGAAAGGCTTATGTGAACTAATGCAAAGTGAAGTGAGCAGAACCAAGAGGACATTGTATACAGTATCAGCAACATTGTGCAATGATCAACTATGATTGAGTTAGCTCTTCTCAGAAATACAATGATCCAAGACAATTACAAAGGACTTACGATGGAAACTGATAGAGTCTGAATGCAAATCAAAGCATATTATTTTCACTTTATTTTTTTTGTGGTTCTTTTCTTTTGGCCCGTTTCTTCTTTCATAGCATGACTAATACAAAAATGTTCTTTACATGATTGCACACACATAACCTACATCGAATTGCCTACCATCTTAGGGAGGTGCTGGTGAGGGAGAGAAAGAGAAAACTTGGAACTCAAAGGTTTTTAAAAATGAAAAATGTTTAAAATTGTCTTTATATGTAATTGAAAAAAAAGAACTTATGCTTCTTGAAGCCAAGAAGTGTTTTTTGTCTTTCCCCTTCTCTTTTTATCCCCAGAAGTTAGCACAGTGCCTGGCACATAGTTAGAAACTGATAATAATGCTTATTGACGGACAGAGAGAAAAATAAATAAATTTCACCACTTTGAAATTTTGCCAAGGGCTCTGACAGTTAGAATTGATTGTGCCACTCAAAAATTACTTCCTTGACAGCTTTGGCAAATTTTCATAGGTTGACAATGCCTGGTATACTGTGTAAATGTGGGACATGGCACCATGGGAGTTGAAAGATGGACCGCACTATATTAAATGTCTCTATATAAATCAACCATTATAACTCAGATTTTTGTAAGTGGCTACAGGGATCAAGCAGAGACAGAGGAGACTCTGACTGGATATGTCACTCATAGCATTTAACAATACAGAAGAAATCTGGACCTGGAGTTGGATCTGAGACTCAGTTCTACCTCTCACTTGCATTGCAATTTGAGGCAAATCAATGAACTCCTCTGGGCTTAATTTTCTTCATCTGTAATATGGGGATGATAATACTAGTACACAGATTTCTTGTGAGGCTCTAGTGAAATAATGCACATAAGGCACTTTGGCACCATAAAACACTATAAAAAATATAAAGAATTATTTACACAATTTTACAGCTATAACATTTTGACTGAAAAAAGGAGGAAAAGGTGAGACCAGGCCGGCCTCAAATCGAGGAATTTTGTGGCAAAGTGTCACCCCCAGGAAAGGGAAGTAGTCTAAAGACCAGCCACGCCCTAGATTACAACAGCTTGCGTGAATAATAGGAAGAACAACAATAAAATTAATAATGATAACAATGCTGTACCTTTCCATAATGCTTTCCAGTCTACAGACCACTTTCACATGTATGATCTCGATGACCTCACAACAGCCCTGTGAGTTGCAAATTATGGAGGCAACAGCAGTGGACAGGGTACTCAGATTCAGGAGACCTGGGCTGGGGTCCCAGCTCAGCTACGAACGAATTCTGTGACCTTGAACAAATGCCTTAACCACAAAGCACCAACTTTCTTGTCTCTAAAATGAGGATAGCTTTTATTTCAAATCGCCCAATTGTGATGTGCAATAATGATTCATTTCCAGTTGGGGAAGGTCAAGAAGAATGAGTGGGACCTTAAAGGAAAGCAAAACTAAAATCATTTAATATGGGGATGGGATTATTCAATATTCAATTCAACAGGTGCCTATTGAAGGCAAAGCATCACGCTAAGTGGTAGAGGAGAAGCAAAGATTAGAAAAGATAGGATCTGGGGCAGTTCAGTGGCACAGTGAATAGAGCATCAGTCCTGGAGTTAGGAGGACCTGAGTTCAAATCCAGCCTCAGACACTTAACACTTACTAACCAGGTAACCTGGGGCAAGTCATTTAACCCCAATTGTCCTGCCTTCCCCCCTCCAAAAAGCAAAAAAAAAAAAATTTTAAAAGAAAAGATAGAATCTCTGAACTATGCTCAAAGGGCTATAAAACTGTGCATACCCTTTGATCCAGCAGCACTGCTACATTTATATCCCATTGAGATCAAAGGAAAAGGAAAAGGACCTATAGGTACAAAAATATTTCCAGGAGCTCTTTCTGTGGTGGCAAAGAATTGGAAATTGGGAAATGACTGAATGAGCTGTTGTAACGATACTGGGATTTGAAGATCTTCCACGCCCCTTGAGCTTGCTGATGTAGCAGGAAGGGGTGGAGCAAGAGAACGCCGGAACCAAGCTAGTCGCTGTGCGGTGCTGACTGGAAGCGGCGGCAGAGGCAGTGGCTG
>JAQQSU010011653.1:0-12115 GCA_028627135.1 Pseudochirops cupreus
CCCCATGGCGGCATGCAATCAAGTATAGGATCTGCAAATACTTTCACATTGGGCATTAGTCTGGTCGTATAGAAGGGTTGTAACTGATGGAGTGAACAGTGGGAAAACAGAAACAAAGCCAAACATGGAAAAGAACAATAGCATGTAGATTGCTTCAGTGTCCATTTAAACTCTGGTCTTTCTAGATCTTTCTCTGAATGTAGATCTCTCCTTCCATCCTGAGACTCGTAGAGTTGTCTTATAGCTGTGCGTTGCTGAGAAGAGTCCAGTTTATCCAGGCTGGTCATCACACATATGTTGTGTCTGTCATTGTGTACAAATTTCTCCTGGTTCTGCTCTTCTCACTTAGCATCAGTTTGCAGAAGCCTCTCTAGGTAAATATGAAGTCCATTTCCTCCTCATTTCTTATAGCACAACAGTATTCCATTACATTCATATACCACAACTTGTTTAGCCATTCCCTAACTGATGAGCATCCCATTAATTTCCAGTTTTTTGCCACCACAAAGAGAGCTGCAATAAATATTTTTGTACATATGGGTCTTCCTCCCACTTCTATTATCTCTTTGGGATATAACCCCAGAAGTAGTATTACTAGATCAAAGGGTATGCAATTATTTATAGCCCTTTGGGCATAGTTCCAGATTGCTCTCCAGAATGGTTGTATCAGTTCACAGCTCCACCAACAATGCATTAGTGTTCCAGTTTTTCCACATCCTCTCCAGCATTTGTCATTTCTCTGTTTGTTGTCTTAGCCAATCTGACTGGTGAGATGTGGTACCTTAAAGTTGTTTTGATTTGCATTTCTTGAATCAATAGTGATTTAGAGCATTTTTTCATCTGCTTATAGATATTTTAAATTTCTACCTCTGAAAATTGCAAAAGGCATTTGTTAAGTAATAAGCAAAGAAAGAAAAGAAAGACAAAAACAGTCTTTTCCCTCAGAGAGCTCACATCTGAATGGACCAGACAAATTTGCAAGCAATAGGTACTTACAGCACACATACACAAGAGGCTACTCTCAGAAAGAAGATGCTCGCTCAGAAGGGCCTGGGAAGCCTTCCTCATGAAGGTCACATTTGAACTGGAGGCCGGGCAAATATGGCGACAGAAGTGAAGGGGCAGAACATTCTAGAGATGGGGGGGACAACTGGTGAAAAAGCACATTGTCAGGAAGTGGGGTGTTCTGTGGGAGGAACACCACGTCGTTGGATATCACCTGGTTGTAGAATGTGTGAAGTTTAAGAAGCCTGATGAGGACCAGCAGAAGGCCAGTGTCACTGGATTCAGTAGCTATAACGTAATTCCAAACAGGTACCTACAGCCACAGCTGTACAATTATAAATGAAAATATTCCTTTAGAAGGGTATAGGTGACACAGTTAATAGAGCACTGGCCCTAGAGTCAGGATGGACCTGACTTCAAATCTGGCCTCAGACTCTTAACACTTATTAGCCATGTTAACCTGGGCAAGTCACAACCCCAATTGTCCTCCAAAAAGCAAAAATAAATAAATATACCTTTAGAGTATACAATGAAATGCAGTTTGCAGATCCTTGCTCTATAGACCAAGATCTAGTTCTTATATTAGAATATGCTGAGATTGATCAGTCACCACATTAAGTACCTACTAGTGTCAGGCAGTGTGCTAAACTCTGGGAAAACAAAGACCAAAAGAGTCTTAGGAACAAGCATATGTGGGGTGGGGGTGTGTGTGTACAACTAAATATGTACAAAGCAAGCCATATACAGGACAAATAGGAAGTAATTAACAGAGGGAAAGCATTGGAATTTAGAGGAGTTAGAGAAGGTTACAAGAGGAAGGTGGGATTTTAGTTGGGAATTAAAGGAAGCTAGTTCCGTGGCTCAGTGGACTGGAGTCAGGAAGACCTGAGTTGGGATTCGGCCTTAGATACTTTCCAGATGTTTGATCCTGGGCAAGTCACTTAACTAACCTTGTTTGTTTCAGTTTCTTCATCTGTAAAATGAATTGGAGAAGGAAATGGCAAATCACTCCAGTGTCTTTACTTAGGAAAACTCCAAATTGGGTTTTACTCAACTTAGGGAGTAAAGAGAGCCAGGAAGGTCAGAAATCAGAGCAGAGGAGGGAGAGCAGTTCAGGCATGGGGGATAACCATAGGAAACGCTCAGAGTTGAGAGATGGAGGTCTTGTTTGTGGAACAGTTGGGAGTGCAATGTCACTGGGTCAAAGAGTCTGTATTGGGAAGTAAGGTATTAGAGAATGGGAAGGTAACAATGGTCTAAGTTATAAAGGGCTTTGAATGCTAAATACAGCATTTTGTATGTGCCCTTTGCGGGACAGAAAGTCCCTGAATTTTATTGGGGGAGGAAAGGAGGATGGAAAAATCACTTTAGTGGTGGAATGAAGAAAGGATTGGGGTGGGAAGAGACTAGAGACAGGCTGACTCACCAGCAGACTATTGCAGTAATCAAGGCATGGCATGAAAAGGGCTCTTACAGCAGAGTGGTGTCAGTGTCAGAGGAGCGAAGGACGAGTACTTGAGAAACGTTAACAAAGGTGAAATTGTCAGGCCTTGGTAATAGCTTGAATGCAGGGATCCATAGAAATGCTGACAAGTGGAAAGCTACAGATCACAACAATCTTTTGAGGATTATACAGAGAATAATCTATTTCCTACAATTATTTCCCCTGAAGTCTCCTTGGTTGAGCAACACTGTAGTTTAGAAACTATCATCTAGTACTGGATTTTCATTCCTTCTCCCTTGGAGGTTGGATTTTGCCTCTGTAGAACTTTAGAAAAGAGACCCTGGGAACTATGGACTGCAGAAGTCAGCTTGGTGACTCTTGATTGGGTGAATTTGCTGATGTTGAGCACATTCAGAATTATCTCAAATACATATTTCCAGTGGAATGAACGAACTGATGTGCAGATTAGGTATAAACAATCCCCAATTCTGAGCAGTCTGCTTAAGACAAAGGACCAGCAGAAATATGCTTATTGGATTATAAACTCCTTGAAGGAAGGGATTATGCTTTATTTATCTGTATATTCCCCATCATGACTAGCAGAGTGCCTTGGACAAAACAGGTGCTCAATAATTATTTGTTAAATACATTAAAAAAGAAAAAAAAGGTAAAATATCAAGCCTCCCCTTTTTTTGTTGTTAGCTGGACTCCTCCTGAACACTCAAATTTAAAAGGTCCCAATAATCTTTGCTTCTTTTCTTTCCCTCACCTTTGTCCTGTCTAATCAATGGCTGGTTTGTTGATTCTGTCATAACGAGATCTTTTAAATCTATGAATCTCACCACTCCTCTATAATCATACTGCCATAGACCTTGTTCATATTCTCATCTTTGTCCACTTGAGTCAATATACTAGCCTACCAACTGGACTTCAGCCGCTCTCTTATTTAGGAGATCCTTCATCCTGAAGCCATAATGACTTTCTTAACCCACAAATCTGATCATGCCAAAAATCTCTAGTAGCTACACCCATCCCCAGTGCCTTTAGATACTTAAAGCGTTCCTTAAGTACTTATTATATACCACGCATTAAAAGCTTGAGATAAAGTTACAAGCAAACCACACAACTTTTGCTCTCAAGGAGCTTATATTCTTATGGGGGAAAGACAACATTTTATTTATTTTTACTTATTTAGTGTTTCATTTTTCCCCAGTTACATCTAAAAACAATTTTTAACATTTTAAAAAAAACTTTGAGTTCTAAACTCTCTCCTTTTCTCTCCCCCAGCCACTGCATTGAGAAGGCAAGCAATTCCATATAGGTTATATATGTGTAATCATGGAAAACATATCCATAATATTCATGTTCTGAAAGAAAACCTAGAAAAAAATTTCAAAAAAAATAAAGTGGAAAACAACCCCAGAAGTTGCTTCAATCTGTATTTAGACACCACTGGTTCTTTCTCTAGGAATGGATATCATTTTTTGTCTTAAGTTCTTCAGAATCATCAGGGATCAATTTATTGCTAAGAATAAGTCATTCATAGCTGATCATCTCATGATATTTCTGTTGCTTTGTATCTAGTACATTTCATTTTGCATCAACCCATATAAGTCTTTCTAGGTTTTTCTGAGAGCACCTGCTAATCATTTCTTATAGTACAATGGTATTCTATCACAACTACACACCACAACTTTTTCAGTCATTCTTTATTTGATGTATATCCCCTCAATTTCCAATTCTTTGTCCCGAGAAAAGAGTTGTCATAAATATTTTTGTGCACATAGATCCTTTTACTTTTTTTAATCTCTTTTGGGATATAGATCTAGTAGTGGTATTGCTATGTCAAAGGGTATGCATGGTTACACAGCAGTTTGGGCAATTTCCAAATTGTTTTATAGAATGGTTTAATCAATTCCCAACTCCAACAACAGAACATTAATGTCTCATTTTGCCCACATCCCCTCCAACATTTGTCATTCATTTTTCTGTGCTATTATCTAATCTAATACATATAAGGTAGTACCTCACAATTGTTTTAACTTGCATTTCTCCAATCAATAGCGAGTTAGAATATTTTTTCATATGGCTATAGATAGCTTTAATTACTTTGTCTGAAAACTGATTATATCTTTTCATCATTTATTAGTTGGGGAATGGCTCTTATTTTTATAAGTTTGAAACAGTTCTCTACATGTTAGAGAAATGAGGCCTTTATCAGAGAAACTTGTTGCTAATTTGTTTCAGAGTTATTACTGCTGACTATTCCCTCCATCCTATTTTCCCTATACCTGTTTATTTTATTGTCTCACCATGTCCCTCCTCTAAAGTGTTTTGCTTCTGATTACCCCCTCCCCTCCAATCTGCCCTCCCTTCTATCACTCTTTCCACCTTCTTTTGTCCTCTTCTCCTTCTATTTTCCTGTAGGGTAAGATGGATTTCTATATCCCATTGCTTGTGTATCTTATTTCCCAGTTATATGTAAAAACAATTTTTAACATTCCTTTTTTTAAGATTTTGAGTTCCAAGTTCCCTCCTTTCCTCTCTCCACACCCGTCCTCATTGAGAAGGCAAACAATTCAATATGGGTTATATATGTGTAGTCACAAAAATCACTTCTGTAATAGTCATGTTGTGAAAGACTGTTTCCCTCCATCCTATCTCATCCCCCATTTATTCTGTTCTCTCCTTTTACCCTGTCCCTTTTCAAAAGTGTTTGCTTCTGATTACTGCCTCCTCTAACCTGCCATCTCTTCTATCACACCCCTCTTTGTCCTCTCCGCCCCCAACACTGTCCTGTGGGGGTAAGAGAGATTTTCATACCCAATTGATTGTGTTTGTTATTCCCTCCTTAAACCAATTCCAATGAGAATAAGGTTCACTCACTCCCTCTCACCTCTCCTCTCTTCTCCACTGTAAAAGTTTTTTCTTGCTTCTTTTATGTGAGATAATTTACCCCTTTCTACCTCTACCTTTCTCTTTCTCCCAGTACATTCCTCTCTCACCCTTTAATTTTATTTTTTAGATATCATCCCTTCATATTCAACTCACCCTGTGTCCTCTGTCTATATATATTCCCTCCAAGCACCCTAGTAATGAGAAAGGTCTCGTGAGTTAGAAATATCATCTTTCTGTATAGGAATATAAACAGTTCAACTTTAATAAGTCTCTTATGATTTCTCTTTCCTGTTTATCTTTTCATGATTCTCTTGAGTCTTGTATTTGAAAGTCAAATTTTCTATTTAGCTCTGGTCTTTTCTCAAGAAGTCATTAAATTTCTCTATGCCATTGAATATCAATTTTCCTCCCTCATGGATTATACTTAGTTTTGATGGGTAGGTAATTCTTGGTTGTAATCCTAGCTCCTTTGCTCTCTAGAACATAATTTTCCAAGACCTGTGATCCCTTAATGTAGAAGTTGCTAAATCTTGTGTTCTTTTGACTGCCACTCCATAATACTTGAATTGTTTCTTTCTGGCTGCTTACAATATTTTCTCCTTGACCTGAGAACTCTGGAATTTGGTTACACCATTCCTAGGAGTTTTCTTTTGGGGATCTCTTTCAAGAGGTGATTAGTGGATTCTTTTAATTTCTATCTTAGCCTTTGGTTCTAGATTGTCAGGACAGTTTTCCTCAATAATTTCTTAAAAGATAATGTGTAGGCTCTTATTTTTATCACAGTTTTCAGGTAGTCCAATAATTTTTAAGTTATCTCTGGTGGATCTATTTTCCAGGTCAGTGGATTTTCCAATGAGATATTTCACATTGTCTTCTATTTTTTCATTCTTTTCATTTTGTTTTATAATTTCTAGATTTCTCATAAAGTCATTAGTTTCCATTTGCTCCATTCAATTTTTAAGAAATTATTTTCTTCAGTAAAATTTTGGAACATCTTTTCCATTTGGCCATTTTTGCTTTTTAAGATATTCTTCTCCTTATTGGCTTTTTGGACCTCTTTTGCCATTTGGATTAGTCTATTTTTAAAGTGCTATTCTCTTCAGCATTTTTTTGGGGTCTCTTTTAGCAGGCTGTTGATTCGTTTTTCATGATTTTCTTGCATCACTCTCATTTCTCTTCCCAATTTTTCCTCTACTTCTCTTACTTGATTTTCAGAAATCCTTTTTGAATTCTTCCATGACCCGAGACCATTTCATATTTTTCTTGTAGGCTTTGGATGTAGGAGCTTTGGCTTTGTTGTCTTATTCTGGTTGTATATCTTGATCTTCTTTGTCATCAAAGTAAGATTCTATAGTCTGAGTTTTTTAATGCTGTTTGCTCATTTTCCCAGCTAATTACTTGACTTTTAAACTCTTCATTAAGGTTGGACTCTGCTTCTAGTGTGGAGGGTGTACTGTCCCAAGGTTCAGGAGTTTTGTGTAGCTTTTTTCAGTGATTCTTCTAGGGATTTTTCAGTTTTTCCAGGTGGTATGATCTAAGGAGAGGTGTTTACTCCTCTCCTGGCCTGTGCTTTGCTCTGTGAGTGACCACAAGCACTCTTTTCTGCCCTGGAACTGTGAGAAGGGCTCCCCTCCACTGCTGCTATAAGCTCTGCTATGGTACTGCTCCTCATCCTGGAACTGCCACCCTAGACTGCATTTCAGATTCAATTATGGCAAAGCAACAGAGTCTTGCCTTAGTGCCAGCAAAGAGACCCCTGTAATCTCCTTCTGACCAGTTGTTTGATCCCCTTCCTGTCTGTGGGCTAACAGCTACAGAAGTGGCCACTGCTATTTCCTCTACCACTGACTTTACTGATTCAGTCACACCCAAGGCCTGCTCCTGATTTGATGGGGCTGGTGCTGGTCTGCACTTCTCTCTCACCCAGGTCTGACTGCCCTTTTCTACTGACCTTCTAAGTTGTCTTTGACATTTGTGGGTTGAGAAGTCTGGGAACTGCTACAGCTGCTAGTGATTCAGCCCCTAAGTCCTATTCTGGATTTGCTGGGTCCTGGTCTGTGCTCATGTGACTGTACTGGACTCTGTTCCTCTCACAGCCTGGTTCAACAGACATTTCATGTCCACTGTCCAGGTTGTTTTGGGCTGGAAATTTGTTTCACTCTTTTTGTGGGTTCTACTTCTCTAGAATTTGTTTAGTCATTTTTACAGGTATTTGGAGGGGTTAGGGGGAGAACTCTGGTGAGTGCTGGATTTTATTCTGCCGTCTTGACTCTGTTCCCTTTACCCCCAAGACAACAACTTTAAAGGGGATCTGGAAAGGTGGGGGAAAGCATACAGTACTGTGGTATGGATATAGTTAGAAAGTGGGATGGCAGCCTATTTCCAACAAAAATAAACCAAAAGCTCACCTATCAGAGCCCAGGGACCCTGGGATAGAGCCCAAGCTTGCCAAGGTGATGGGTGAGTGCAGGGCATGAAAATAATACAGTGGGGATGGCTAAGAAGTGAATATGAACTCCTTATCTTGGTTTTAAAGACTCCCCTCTCCCTGATAATCTGGATCCTCTTAAAAACTTTATCTCATATTACTCTGCTCAACACACTGCATTCTAGCCACACTGGTTATTCACTGTTCTCTTATCTTATTCTTTACCATTCTGTCGCCTTCACACAGTATCATTTCCGTATATAGAATAGATTACCTCCTAATTCTCTCCATCTTCCTTGATTCTATTTTAAATTCGGCTTTCTTGTCTCACTTGAAGTTGCCAACTCACCATCAACATTGAATTTCTTCTTTCATCTTCCTTTCTTCATTAATATAATCAAGCTTAGATTCAAGAGAATGCGTTGGGCAGAGATTGTTTCGTTTTTGTCTTTCTAGTCACAATGTTTCACTTAGTTGTAGTTAGAGTGAGTAAATGAAAGCTTCAGGTTTTCAAAGGCTATCAACCTTCATATCACCTCCCTTCTCTCCCTTTACATCATCATAGACCCATTCAACCACCATCACTACTTTTCGCTCCTTGGCAAATGTTATATTGGCTACCAGTAGACAGGTAAGGGATGGATGAACAGTCTTTCAGTGTAACAACTTTATTTTTTTGCTACAAAAATACTCAGATCTCAGCAATATAACCTGTGGCAGCCAAGAAAACGAGACTTTAAGTAATTCAACACTTTGTTGAATCACATTTTCTTTAAATAAAATCTTTATGTTGCATCTTAGCACCCTCTATAAAATACACATTTCAATTCCCTTCCTCCTTCCATACATGCCATGATAAATTCAGAAATATGTGTCACAATATGGCTGATATTGGAAGCTTGGGTTAGAATACGGCACCAATGAGACCAAGGTTGGAATTTGATTATTGAATAGTAAGCTTTACATAGGTAAATTAAATGGCATGACTAGTTCAGGTGAGGTTTTTAGCTTTTTTGGAGAAAGGCTGTTTTACTGCCATTTGTGGAGGATTGGCATAAGGGCAACAAAATACTATTTTTTGCAGCCCATGACCACTACTAGGAAGGCAGAAGGAAAATAACTTGTTGACATGCCCATTACTGCTACTAGTGCATAAAGCCTTTGATTAGGAAAAAGGGAAAAATTTATTTTTTCTTGTGTCTGGAAAATAAGACAACTGTATCTAAAATATATGATTTGTGTATTTGGGGGATCCTCCCTCCCCCAACCAAATGTTCTTCTTTAATAAATACCTCTCTTCTCTAAACTAATGACACATTATAATAGTACATTTGGGATTCAGGGTAGGAACAGTAGCTATTGAATTGAATACGGTATTTTAGGGGGCTTACCCCCCTTTTGAAATGATTCAGTTATCTTTACTTAATAATGTGCTAATGGGAAATTCCAAAAATCAATACATACTTTCCTTGTTTTCATCCAGAGAAAATACAGGGAATGATTTCAGTTGGTATGGTTCTCTTCAAATGAGCAAATATTGACTTCTTCCTCCTCCTCCCCCTACCCTTTCTTCATTAGTGCTGAGTTCACTGAGCCTTTCAATGGACTTTCTCCTTAGATACCATCAATTTCATCCCTTGGGTCTGATCCAGCCACCAAGGAGGAAGTTGATTGTCTGCTTTGGGGAGGTATATGTGTGAATAAAATCTTTTAGTTCACTTAGACTTCAATTAGTAAATTACTTTTTATAGTTTTCTATATGTGGTAGCCAAAATGACCCTAAAGAATAAAAATTGTCTCTTCCAAGTCAAGCAATTTCTCCCCTCCCTTCTTTTCTTTGCAGGATCAGGGGCACCTTGTTAATACAGTTCTGGGAAGGGGCTATTTGACAAAATGTACTTTCACTAACTTCCTGACTGGATTTATGGCTTGAGTAAAATATTCCAAAGTGATGCCTTGAAAAGAAGTATTAAAAGAAGCATTAACAATTGGCAAGACATTACATAATTATATCCTCTGATTTGTTGATCCCAACCCTCTTAGGTCAATTTAATTTCTTTGTGAGAAACTTGGGGGTGTCCTTTCTGAGCCTCAGATTCCACATCTGTAAAATGAGTAAATGGGAATAGATGTTCCCTAATGTCCCTTTCTACCCTCCAGTCCCATGATTCTATAAGCCTACCTTCAGTTTATAAGTCAGAACACTAACTTTTCATAGCCACTGGCAAAGAAAATATTAAGTAACTTACACACCCTGCCCATATGATATCATAGAATGAGCATTAGTTTTGGAATATGAGGATTTGGTTTCAATCCTCAGATTTGATTCTTGCTAGCGGCTTATGTCTTTGGGTTTTCCTCTTTCTTCATCTTTACAATGGATCAATCATTCAGAAATCTATGTTTTCCCTGTTTTAGTTTCCACCCTTTGGGGAAAGAAAGAAAAGCAAAATCTTGTAACAAATATGCTTAGCCAAGTGAAACAAACACCTGCACTGATCTTGCCCTAGCAAATATGTGTCCTTTTGTACCCTGAGTCTATCATGTCTCTGTCAGGAGGTGGGTAGCACACTTCATTATCAATCTTCTTGAGCTATGTCATTGCATTGTTTCATAGCTTTTACAGCTTTCAAAGTTACTTGTTTATTCAGGAAGACCTGACTTCAAATTTGACTTCAGTCACTTACTAGTTATTTGAGCTGGGGTATTACTGAACCACTTGGGGGAACAAGGTGGTGCAGTGGATGGAGGGCTGGATCTCAATTCTGGAAGATTCATCTTTCTGAGTTCAAATCTGACCTTGGACATTTATTAGCTATGTGACCTTGGGCAAGTCACTTAACCCTGTTTGCCTTAGTTTCTATAAAATGAGCTGGAGAAGGAAATGGCAAACCACTCCAATATTTCTGCCAAGAAAACCCCAAATGGGGTTGGTTACAACTGATACAACAGAACAAAAATAATCACTTACCCTCTGTTTGTCTCAATTTCCTGATCTGTAAAATGGGGGTGATAATAGCAGCTACCATCCAGGGTTATTTTGAACATCAAATAAGACAACAATTGTACCTGGGACATAGTAAGCATTATAAAAATGTTAGCACTATATAAATGTTCTGCTTCTCCTCATTTAATTCTTCACTAGCTCAAACAAGTCTTTATGAGTGTCGATGTTGTAATATCAATTGTTTGGTTCTGTTCACTTCACTTTGTGTCAGTTCATATAAATCTTTCTATATCTCTTTGAAATCATCTTTTTTTCTTTTCTTTTTCTGTCTCACTCATTTACCCTGGATTGTTCAGCCATTCACCAGTTGGGATTAGTTGAAGATCTTAGGTGAAAGCAAGATGATGTTGTGTTGGATAGATCATGGGACGTGATTTCAGGAAGACCTGAATTCAATCTTGCCTCAGATGCCTTGTGACTGAGCAGGTCATTTAACCTCTCTGTGCTTCAGTTTCCCCATTTTAAAAATGGGAAGAATAATAGTACCTATTACATAGTGTCATTGTGCTGATCAAATGAGTTAATATATAAACGCTTTGCAAATGCTGAAGTACTGTATAAATGCTAGCTATTATTACAGAGGAAAAGGTTCTATATGCGCAAAAATCTTTATAGAAGCTCTTTTTGTGTTGGCAAAAAATGGAAACTAAATGGACATCCCATCAATTATTCAACCTCTGACCAACATTTATTAATCACTAATTATGTGCATGGCAAGACAGAGAATTGTATCGGTCCGTATGCTAGTCTGAAAACCTTGGGCTTACTACTTACCACCTATGTGACCATGAACAAGTACTTCACTTTTATGAGGTTCTCAAAACTTTCTTACTCAGAAATAAGTTGCTAACTCCACAGGTGGAGGGAGCTCTCACACCTATTAAATCACATCTCTTTGATGTATTTGTCATATGTGCCAGACACCATGTTAGACATTCTAGGAGTGACAATAAAGTGAAGTTCAGGTCCTATCTTCTAGGAGCTGATGGCCAAGTCTAGATATGCCCATAACCGTAACATAAAACTCAAAATAGTATCATTGTATATGAGAAGCACTGACAGATCACAAGAATTCAGATGAGGAGAAAATCATTAGAAGCCGGAGGAACATCATGGAATCAATCGATCAATCACTAACCATTTATTAAAAACTACATTGTGCCAGACACTCTACTAAGGGCTGGGGTAGAAAAACAAAAGTGAAACAGTCCTGGCCCTCAAGGAACTTACGTTAATTTATGTTAATTCAAGTAACAACATGAGCTTTCTCCATGTAGCATTTTTCCTTTTCCCACATGAGTAGTTTAAGCTCAGGTTGTGCCTGGGTCCATTT
>JAQQSU010011654.1:0-12115 GCA_028627135.1 Pseudochirops cupreus
CATTGCTGATACACTATGTTATCTATTTCCTCCTCCTTTGCCTCACTAGAGTGAAACTCTAGTGTCGGCCACTGTCCCCACCCCTTCTTCCTTGTTTACACAAACTTCTACTTGTGTACCTCAATTAGATGAGATACTTTCCCCTAATTTTCCTCTTTCTTTTCTTCCATTGTTTTCTTTTCCCTTTTCAATTCTATATTTTTTTTCAAGATTATAAAATATGCAGAACCAATCCAGGATTCTGTCTAATTAGACTCCTTTTCAGAGGAGACACAAAAGAAAGCAGCTTATATTTGTTTAGTACTTGATGTTTCTTCATTCGTGTTTATCTTTTTATGTTTCTGACTCCTGTGTTTAAACTTCCTTCCAAGTTTCTCCTAATTCTTTAGAAATGTCATTTAATATGGAACAATAATACCACAGCATTCATATACCACATAATCCAATGACATTTCCCAATAATCAAACAATTGGTTTGTTTTTAGGTTTGCTTTTTGTTTTATTTTATTCTTTACAATTACACAGAGCACATCTATGAATATTTTGGTATATAAGAACCTTTCTTATAGTTACTCACTTCTTAGGAATGTGTGCCCAATAGTGGGATCACTGGATAAAAAGCTAGGAACAGTCTAGCAACTTTCTTGCATAGTCCCAAACTATTTTCTATAACTGGACCAATTCACAGCTGTAGGAAAAGTGCCTGTCTTACCAAAACCTAGTCAGTCTTCTTCTGGAATGGAACATTCATTGATCACAGAAGCTAAGAAATATCTAAAATGATAGCTTCAATACACTGCATAATGCTTGGCTTAATAAATGCTTTTAATTTTTTTTTCCTCCCCTGTCTTCCTAGTTCCCTAAATCTAAACACCATTCTATACCTTTTTATCTATTGCCTCACCCTCCTCTCTAAAGATCTCTCCCTTGTCCTCTCCCCTATCTCCTTACTATTTTATTTGTTCTGAACTTAGAAGACCTTCATACTATTCTAAATACGTATGTATTGTTTCCTTGTAAACCCATTCCTGATGAAAGCAGGTTATCAGAACTACCAGCCTTCCTTCCCCATCTAATTCTCTATATTGATTCTTCCTCTTGCACCTCATTTGTATAAAATAATTACTCTTTTTAGCTGTTCCTAAAAGGTTTTACTTTCTGAATTCACATCATACTCAGATTTACCCCAATTTTCTTATGAGCTACCTAATTATTAATAAGAATCTCAAGCATACATTTTGCATTTTACATATATGAAAAGTAAATGGTCTATCCTTATTGAATCCCTTGTAATCAATCTTTGGTATGTACCTTATGTTTCTCTCAGCTCTTGTATGTCGAATCTTCTACTAAGTTCAGGTTTGCTTTTTTTTTAAACAAAGTCTTCAAAGTCTGATAGTTGATCAAATGTCCATTTTCTTAAAATTCAGGATTATGCTTAACTTTACTAGGTATGATATTTTCAGTTCGAGCCCCAGTTCTTTTGCTCTTCAATAATATATAGTGTTCCAAGACTTGGAGTCCTCTAATGTCTCCACTGCTCGGTCTAGTGTGATTCTAATTGTGGCACCATCATATTTAACTTGTTTTATTCTTGTTGTTTTTAATATTTTATCCTTGAGCTGGGGGTTTCAGAATTTGACTATGATATTCCTATGAGTTTTCTTCGTGGTATCTTTTTTAAGAGGTGATTGATGGATTTTTTCTATTTCTACTTTCCCCCCTTGTTCTAATGCTTCAGGACAAGTTTCTTTAATTATTTATTATATTATTATATCAAAATTCTTTTTTAAAACATTTTTTGGTCTTTTTTTGGAGAGGGGAAGGTAGGGCAACTGGGGTTAAATGACTTGCCCAAGATCACACAGTTAGTCAGTGTTAAGTGTCTGAGGTCAGATTTGAACTCAGGTCCTCCTTGACTTCAGGGCTGGTGTTCTATTCACTGCACCACCTAGCAGCCCCTCAAGATTCTTTTTTTTGATCATAACTTTCAGTTAGTCCAATTATTTCTTGATCTATTCTCTAGATATGTTGTTTTTCTTGTTTTACTTTCTCTTCCATTTTTTCATTATTCATATTTTATTTAATTATTTCTTGATCCCTTATAATTTTGCTGGCTTTGTCTTGCCCAATTCTAATTTTCAAGATGTAATTTTCTTCCTTAAGATTCTGGATCTCCTTTTCTAATTGGTTGACTTTCCTTTCATAATCTTTTTGTTTTTCTTGGATTATTCTTTTGTTTAGTCTTTCCTCCATCTCTGACATCTGGTTTTTAAAGTCTTTTTAAAGATCTTCTATAAATTATTTTTGAGCAGGTGATCATTTGATGTTACTCTTTGGGGTGGAAGGGAATTTCTCTGCTTCAATAGCCTCCTCTGAAGATGAATCCTGGTCATCTTTGTTCCCATAATAGCCTTCTGTGGTTGGATTCTTTCTCCTTTGCCCATGCATTTTTTGTGGTAATAGCTTAATTTTTGCAATCATCTCTCGCCCTAGTTCTACCCTCTAGCCTGGAACCAAAGCCAAACCTCCTACCTCCTGTAAGTGCCCACAGTCAGGGGCATCCTGCCCCACTGCTTCTACACTCAACTGGTGTGTGCGAGTTCCTTCTGACCCCCATCACTCTCCACAGCACAGCTGGGTCTGGCATTTCTTGTCAGCAGAGGTTCCCTTGATCTTTCCTGGCTCAGACACCCACCTCCCCTCACTATCCCTTCCAAACCAACTAATCTCAGGGCTTGGCCACTTGTTATTTAAGTAGCTTGCTGCTTGTTATTAAAGTAGACCGTAGCGTGGAGGTGTTTACTCTTCACAGGGACCAAACCTGGTCCTGGGGTTTTTTTTTCTCAATCTTCTCAAATTGTCCTTGGAAGAACCCCTTGTGCCCCTATTCTTATTTATTTTTACCACCACCCCCTCTTTGTTTGCCCTAAGCTGCTATTTTACCTCTTTTGTGGAGGAAATCTTGAGAGCTTGGAATTTTCTGACCTATTCCATCATCTTCCCAGAATCCTCCCAAAAAATGCTTTTTAAAAAACCAACAGATTGATGTATTTTCTTTGCCTTTCAAATCCTGTCTGGGTACCTATACTTGCAATATCAGTGGTAATATTGCCATCAAGCTACCTTGCAGTTGTTTGGAAGTGGAAGTGGTGGACAAAATAATTCATCCTTCCTCTTCTTAATTCCTACCAGAACAACAGGTCTCAGGAAAGTGCATTCTAAAGTCACTGAACTAGTTTGAGGAGGCAGTTCTTGGTTAATAGGGAAAACCTTCCTTGAACTGAAATTGACTTCCAAAAAGAACATTACCTCCAAAGATTAGTCCTTCCAGAAAGAGAAGTCCCCAATAAGTCATATAATAGGATGGGATTGAGGAGTCAGTTTTCTTTTGAGAAAGGAGTAGGACCCCCTTGATTCAAAACAGTCTCATATTTTGGAAAAGAGACTATTCCCCTAGGGTACATACCTGACAGAGCCTAAAACTCAGAAGACAGACACTGCTACCAGTCCTTAAGAGGGAACAGCTGAGTAAACCTAGACCTAGCAAGTTCAAGAACTTGGCTATTAACATGTGACCCAACTAGAATGGAAGTAGTGAGCAGAACTGAAGGATGATTCTTAGAATCTCAGAAGTGTCAATGAGCTAGAGAGAGGAGGTTCCTGTATTGTTCTTATTTAATTATACACACACAGGTCTAATATATAAATGTATATTTTCCCCTAATCAGCAAAAATCAACCTTCTGTCCATCTCATTTCCAACCAATAAAGGAGGAAAAACAAAACCGACAATGATTCTAGAGGACTAAAGAAGCATGCTGTCCGCGTCCTGAAGGAAAGATGAAAAAAGACTCAGAGTGCAATACGTATGTGCACATACGTGTGTATCAGGAGTAGGTAGTATGATACATGAATGCTTTGGTATTATTGCACCTTAGAAAATAAGAGAAAATTTGGAAGACTCATATGAGCAGATGCTATCTTGTTTTTCTTTGTTTTTAAAATTAAATTAAATTTATTTTTCCCCAATTACACATAAAAACAATTTTAACTTTTTCTTCAGATTTTGAGTTCTAAATTTTCTTCCTCCTATCGCCTCTCATTGAGAAGGCAAACAATTTGATGTACGATATATATATGTAGTCATGCAAAACACCTTTCCATCTAAGTCATGACACACTCCCATAATGTCAGAAATAGAACAGAGTTCAGAGAGCATCCTATAAGTCATGCCTAAGTAGGAATTCCCTTCCTAACATATGAATCATGGGGAAAATTATTTTGGTAGAACTCAAAGGTCAAAGAGTCTAAAAAGCAATGGAAAGATATCCGTTGGGCTTAAGTAGACCCATCATCAACTGCTAATATTCACTTGGCCACAAGAAGTAAGTAGCATAGCAGATATTACTAAGAACACTTATGATCAGAAAAAGGATGTGGACTGGTTATGTGGTGAACGTGAGAGGTACCAGGCAGATAGCTTGAGTATAACATTGTTAATCTCTGAGATATTCTTTTAAAAAACACCAGAGCATGGCCTCCAGTACAATGATTAGATCCTCTATGGAAGATTCGTGTAAAAAATGGATGAGAATTACTCAGGCTAACAGAATATGGAAAGGGTACCTGCAAAGATTAAAATCATAGACAGTAAACAGTTTCCAGTTGCAGGGGAAATAGCAGTTATTTTGGATTACTTTTTTAAAAAGCCAGACCTGTAATTTTATTGGGATGGGGAACTCCTGGTTTGGAAAAAAAAATTTTTTTCACTGATATAGATGGACAACTTGTAATCACTGAGAGATACCTGGGCCACTGAGAGGTTAAGGGACTTGCCCTGGTCACACAGTTTGCATATATCAGAGGCAAGACTTAACTCCAGGTCATCCAGACCTAAGGCGAGCCTTCGATCTATTATGCCTTCTCATCTCTCATGGGTTACATGTTGTTTATAATCAATCAGTACATCCTTCGTGACAGAGGTTCTGTGGCATGAAAAATCTGCGTACACTTCGAGGGAATGCCTCAGCTCACTGTCTCCTTGTCTCCACTCAGAAAGTTTGAGGAGCAGAATTCAAAGAAGGAAAGTTTTATTTGCAGGTTCAAAACAAAACAGCAACAAAACCAATAGATCTCATGACAGAGCCTATAGAAAATAGCGATGCACACTAATGAACAGTCCTTCCCAAGCCTTCCCTTTGGAGCCTCATTCGCGGATGGTGATAATACTCGGGAGGGGCTCCTTCCAGATCCAAAGGAACCAGGCGGGCTTTGGAACCTTTTTCATTCTTGTTGTTATTTGAGGGTCTGAGATGACATTTACTATGTTTCAGGTGATTCCAAAAAGCTGGAGCTGTACTGATTTTAAATAATGTTGAGTGATAAGCTTGGAATCCCCCTGCTATTTTCTATTTATCTAGTAAACAAATTACTCACTCATAATTGTTTACTTGTTGTCTCCTTGATTAGATTGTGAGCTCCTGGAGGGCAGGTATTGTCTTTGGTCTTTCTTTATACCCCCAACATTTCTCACAGTACTTGGCACATAGTATACACTGAATTAATGTTTACTGGCTGACTATTAACTGAATGAAACATGATTAATGAAGACATTGGAGGGGAAGAGGGGAAGAGGGGAAGAAGAAGGGAGTATGCATTTCTATAGCATCTGTTATATTCCAGGCCCTGTGCTAAATACTTACAAATATCATCTCATTTGAATCTCACAAAAACCCTGCGAGATAGGTTCTGTATTGGGATCCCCATTTTACTGTTAAAGGGACTGAGGCCAACAGAAGTCAAGTCGTGGCTTGCCCAGGGTTGCACAACTAGTAAGTGTCTGAGGTCAAATCTGAACTCAGGTCCTCCTCACTCCAGGCCAGGTGCTCTATCCACTGTACCATGTAGCTGCCCCCAGTGGGTTGCTGCTCCTCACTGGTGCTCACCGCCACGGCCATCCTGGGTGTCTGAACAGGGTTACTTCCTCCTTTGTTTTTGTCCTCTCTTGTACGTGACTCCTTTCTGCAGTCCTTTTGGCATCAAACATTGCCTTACCTATAATGTGCATTTTCTGTAGTCTTCCTTCCCTACAATCCTTTTCAGCTTCCAGCAGTGGCTACTTGGGGTTATGGCCCTTTTGCTGGCCTGCCTGTAGTCTTTGCTACTTCTAGTTCCTCTGAGCTTCCTGCAGATGGCGGTTATTTCCTTTCCCAGGGGATCAGCTCTCAGACTCCAAACTACCAGCCTGCCTGTGGTGCAGCTTAAAAACACAGTTCTAATTTATAGCCTTCTCTTGTGCTGAAGGTCCTATGGCCCCATGTCTCACCAACAAGAGGTCTCCCAGAGGCTTGCAAAGCAAGCTGTCCTTGACCTTCACAAACAGTTCTATCTCTCCAAATTCATGTTAGTTCTTGATCATTTGCCTCAGTCTGATAGCATCTCTCTCCTGCTGCCTGCTCAGTGCAATTCCCAAGTGCTTTGGTACCTTCCATGGATCTGGCTGCTCAGGAAAGTATCTCACCCTCTTCCCAGTTGTCTCAATTATTCCTAATTTTCTCCCGGAAAGTTAGGCAGGGCTATTCAAATAACACCCACAGTGATTCCTGAAACATCTAGGTCACACACTCCCCTGACACTACTACAAGTCAAAGAAGGAGAGATCTGTCATTAAAAATCTGGGACAAAGTTGTGTACCAGGCTGGGCTCCCAACAGGACAATTCTTTCCCTTGGTTCCTTCTGTAGTTTCCATAGCTCCCAGCAGGTGGCATTAGATTTGCCTCCCATCATGGCTCCTGTGGGTCTTTGCAGTTCTCTGCAATTGGCATCCAAAGCTGCATCCTTCTGGTTGTTCTCTGGGGGCAGTTTCCTGGCCTATGTATGTAATGTATATCATGTGATTCCTCTTTGCCAGAGAAAGCCGCTCCTTATAGTATGAAATACAAACTCATGAGCTTTAAAGCTCCTTATAATCTGACCTCCTTTCTTTCTATTCTTCTTACACATTTTTCTTGTCTTTGTGCTCATGGTCCAACCACACTGGAGAGGAAATTGTGGCTGATAAAGATTAATCAACTTGCCTAGAGTCAGATGTCCTTCCTAACTTCGATTACATCTCTCCATCTATAATACCATGCTGCTGTGAGCAAGACAAGTTTGCCAGCATATACTCTTGCAAATGTCATTCTCTGTGTCTGTCTCTGTCTCTGCCTGTCTCTCTTCCTCTCTGTCTATCTGTATCCCTCCCTCTGTCTTTCTCTATTTCTCTCTGTCTCTCTCTTTCTGTCTCTGTGTGTCTCTGTCTCTCTTTGTCCCTCTGTCTCTCTGTTTCTCTGTCTCTGTCTGTCCCTCTCTGTCTATATCTCTATCCCTCCCTCTGTCTTTCTCTATTTCTCTCTGTCTCTCTCTGTCTCTGTGTCTCTCTGCCTCTGTCTCTCTCTGTCTCTCTCTCTGTCTCTGTTTCTGTCTCGCTCTCTCTGTCTCTCTGTCTCTCTCTCGACAACAGGAACATTTGTCATTCTCCAAGTCTGTGAAAACTTTTTTCAAATCACTTGCAGCATCTTCCCACCACATCTAAGGTAAAAGGGTAAAAGGTAACAGGCAGAGGAAGCTAAGCATACTGGGAAGATAGAAGAAAGAAACAAAATAATCCCTGTTGTACTAATTTTGACTCATTGAGTCTTTAATATATGCTGCAGACAGGAGCCAGGTGGTGGCTTCTAGACAACAAGGGATTTCTGTTAGTGTCTTCATACCTCTACCACAGTCACCACCACTGTAACCAGGCTCATCCTATGATGACTTTCTTGTTTACATGTGGCCCTATCCCTCAAGAAACCTAAGCTGCAAGCTCATCCCTGCTGCTACAGAGCCTGAGGTCCAAGTGGTCCAAGTCCAGAGAATTATAAGGATACCTGACCCAGCGATTAGAGACTCAACCTTATTATCATTAGGAATACTAATCTTATAGCTGGTCTAAGACTATTTGACTTGGTAATTGATTCTAGGATTCTCACTTTGTTTCTTGTAATCAAACCCCTACAATATTCCTTAATTCCAATAACTGAGTCCTGCCTTGTTACCCCCTTTAAAATTTTCTGGCAGTTCTTCTTTACAGTCATTTCAGGATATAATCCACTCCCCATATTCTCCACAGTGATTATTTCCTTGTAACAAAGCGGGGAAAGCACTAAACAAAACCAATCTATACATCAACAAGCTTAATAACATCTTTCAACATTTCATGTCCTTAGTTCCTCATCTCTCCAATAAAAGGTGGGAGATACGTTTCCTCATCTCTTCTTAGAGCTAAGATTGGACATTATAACCAGAGCGCTTGGCTTCATTTTAGTGTTCTTTCAATTTATAATATTGTAGTATATTTGTGTATGTATTTGATCTTGGTTCTGCTCACTTGGCTCTGCTTCAGTCCATGCAAGTTTTCTCATATTTCACCAAATTCCTTATATTGTTTCCTGCTTCGATAATCATCCACTACATTTATGTATCATAATCTGTTCCTCAATTCTCCAATCAATGGCACAGTTTTATATTTAGTCTTTGCTACCGCAAAGAGTGTTGTCATAAACATTTTGTGATATATGACACCTTTCTTTCTACCTTTAACGTCCTCAGGATACAGGCCCAGAAAGGGGACCTCTGTGTCTGTATTCACCTACAAGAGCTGGCTCTTAGGAAGCTAGGGTCACTTCCATGTCACATGAGGCCTTGGAATAAATTCTTAGTGGAGAAATATTTCTCTTGTTATATTTTTATGTCTTTAAAATGGCTGCTTATTGTGTTGTAAAAATTACATAGATGAAGATTAGAAAGAAAAATTCTTTGGAAGTTAATTATTAAAATAGCAACATGTTAACTGCTAAAAGTAATTATTTTTGCCTTTCTGGGTTGTAATAAGTTTTCTCATCTCTCTCTTTTCTCCTCTCCTCTCTTCTCTTTTCTTCTCTTCACTTCTCTTGTCTTGTCTGTCTTCTCTCTCTCCTCTCTCTTTCTCTGTCTCTCTCTTCTCTCCTCTCTCTCTGTCCCTCTCTGTCCCTCTCTCCATCTCTCTCTCCCCCTCTCTCCTCTCCCTCTCCCTCCCTCCCTCCCTTTCTCTCTCTCTCTCTCTCCCTCTCTCTCTCTCTCTCTCTCTCTTTCTTTCTCTCCACACACATACATACTGTTAATATAGACTCTAGGAGCCCAAACTCTTACTTACACTGGGAAATTGAGTCCCCAGAAAGCAGTTAACTACATTTGGCCCTCATAGTTCTAGGAAGTAACCTTGAGGGTTAAAGATTTTTCTTATACCGCTATTGAGCTCATCCCTTAAGTCCAGTTAGTTCTCCCTACTACCTTTCTCCTTTTTGTTAATAAAAGTGTTAGAGGTATAGATTTCTGCCTAAAGTTTGCTTTGGCTGCATCCCCCAAATTTTGGCGTGTTGTCTTACTGTTGTCATTATCTTTAATGAAATTATCTCTAATTTCTATGATTTGTTCTTTGACCCATCAATTCTTTAGGATTAAGTTACTTAGTCTCCAGCTGATTTTTGATACATTTTTATGAGCCCTTTACTTAATATAATTTTTATTACATTGTGGTCAATAAATAACATATATAATATTTCTGCCTTTATATAGTTTGTGAGATTTTTGTACCATAATATGATGCATTTTTATAAAGGTGCCAGTTACAACTGCTAAATATGTATACTCTTTTCTATTTTCATTCAACAATTATCAGAGGGCTACCATATCTAATTTTTCTAAAATTTCATTGGAGGGAGTTCTATAGATAAAGAATGTTGAGCTCACTTGCAGATAAGGTCACTATGTTGCTGTTTTTGTTGTTTGGTCATTTTCACTTGGGCTGACTCTTTGTGATCTCATTACGGATTTTCTTGGCAAAGATATTGGATATACTGCCATTTCCTTTAGCTCGTTTTACAGATGATGAAACTGAGGCAGACAGGGTTAACTGACCAGACCAGGGTCACACAGCTAGCAGGTACTGAGTTCTAATCGGCATTCAGGTCTTTTTGACTTCAGGCCAGCACGCCCTCCTCTGCCTTACCTATCTGCCACTATGTTGCTAGTTTTGTTTAATTGTTTTGCTTTGTTACAAGAGAGTTTTCCTGTACAGAGTGGGAGTAATCTGGAAATGTTTGTAATGTAACAATAAATAAAAAACTTTTTTAAAATCTCTAGTTACAGTTACTATATTCCTAGATCATTGATTGGGCAGCTGCAAAGCACTCTCCCCACCAAATAGCCCCTGGACTAGTCACTACCTGATGGCAGGACAGGTACTCTGGCCACTACTAGGCTGGCTTCTATAAGTCATTTCTTGGAGCTACACTCCTCCCTAGGCTCAGTTCCTAGCAAACTCTGACATGGTCTCCAGTTTTGCACATCTAGCAATTCACTCCTTTGACCTTTCAAAGCTTTAAAGGTCAAAGCCCTCTCCAATATACCTTCATCTAAGATGAGAAAAGAATCCACAGCCAAGACATCTGCTCATGGTTTCCTGGCAATCAGTAATGGATGACCTGAGGTCCCTCTCCATGCCCACAGCAGTTCATACTCCTCACTCAAATGCAGGCAGGAGCAGAGAGGGATTGCTTTGGCTGATTGTGGCCTTTTGGACACATAGTCAGTTCCACCCAGCAGCCAATGAAAAGGCCTTTTTTTTGACTCCCAGTAAATGGGAGCAGTCATTGAATACCTAGGCATGCTCCAGAGCAGAGAGCAGAGCCCTTTATGCTCATCAAATATCCACTGTATTTATACTGGACATTGGCTCCAGATTCAGTCTTCTGTTTTACAGACACACACAGACACAGACACACACAGACAGACAGACACACCCCCAGCACCTTCTTTGCAATGTATTCTCTCTCTCTTCTTTTAATTTTGGGAGGCAATTGTGGTTAAGTGATTTGCCTAGGGTCACATACACTAGCACGCAGCTAGTAAGTGTCTGCAGCTGGATTTGAACTCAAGTCCTTCTGACTCCAGGGCCAGTGTTCTATCCACTGTGCCACCTAGCAATACATTCTTAACAAGTTGCTTATAACAGGCGAGGTTAAGTGCCCAGGGTCATATAGCCTTTATGTATCGAAGGCAGGTCTGAAACCTGAGTTTTCCGCATTGATAAATAATAACCTCTACCTCCCAGGGTTGCTGTGAGGGTCAAATGAGGTGATATTTGTAAAGCACTTAGCATAGTGCCTGGCTTATAGTTGAGCGTTATAGAATTGTTAGCTATTACTATTAATTATTCCCAGGATCAGCTCTCTTCGTTCAGTAACTATTGAAAACAGCTTTCTATGAAAATACAATTGAAAATGCCTAACAGAGTTGAACGGCAGCCATTCCACTCTATTAGACATTTTCAGCTGTATTTTCATAGAATGCCGTTTTCAATATTTACCGAACAAAGGCTGAGCTTAAAACTGCAATCTACAAGATCGCCACAGCCACAGCACAGGAGCCAGAACTACTTTTTCTCACTATGGTTTGGCTGCCTTCGCCTGTTTTCCTCTCTCACTCTCTTTGCTATTGAAAATGGCTTTTTTGAAACAAAAACAGTCTCCTCTACTTAAATGACCTGATCCAAGGCAGTTCCCTTCTTGGAACTATGCAGCTTTGTCATATCCAGAATGAAGGGGGTGGGTAGGATAGCCTCTGAACTCTTCAGTTTTAAATCTACGCAACATTTCAAGCTGAAATATTTCCCGTCTCCCCCCTGCCCCCAAGCACCTTCTCCTTTGTTTGTCACATGGGGCTACCGCATCTAAGTGACTAGTAAGTCTTATGACTTATGAATTTTCCTAACCTAAAAATGGATTTGCAGAATATGTTGCATCTTCTTTATGTCCAGTTTCTTATTTCATACATTTGTGTATTTATACATATATATTGTATGTACAATTGTTTTTGTTGTTTAGTTATATCTGACTCTTCATGACCTCATGGACCATATACTGTTATGTGGCTTTCTTGGCAAAGGTGTTGGAGTGGTTGGCCATTTCCTTCTCTAATGGATTAAGCCAAACAGCTTAAGTGACTTGCCCAGGATCACACAACTAAATCATCTGAGGCCAGATATGAATTC
>JAQQSU010011655.1:0-12115 GCA_028627135.1 Pseudochirops cupreus
AAAAAAAAAAAAAAAAAAAAAAAAAAACCACTGACCTGGAATATAGATCCAGGAGAGACAATTTAAAATATATTGGACTACCTTAAAGCCATGATCAATAACAGAACCTAGAAAGCATCTTTCAAGAAATTCTTAAGGAAAATTGCTCAAATATTTTAGAACCAGAGGGCAAAATAGAACTTGAAAGAATTCACTCATCACCTCTTGAAAAAGATGCCAAAAAGAAAACTCCCAGGAATGTCATAGCCTGCCTCCAGAGTTCCGAGATCAAGGATCAAATATAAGCTGCCAAGAAGAAACAGTTAGAGTACTGTGGAAACACAATCAGAATAACACAGCATCTAGCAGCTTCTACATTATGGGACTGAAGGACCTAGAATATGATATTCTGGAGATCCAGGCAGCTAGGATTAAAACCAATAATCACCTACCCAGCAAAAGTGGTATAATGTTTCAGGGGAAAATATGGTCATTCAATCAGGTGGAGGATTTTCAAGTATTCTTGAGGAAAAAAAAACAGAACTGAATAGAAAATTTGACATTCAAACACAAGAAACATGAGAATGTAAACATGGAAAAGAAATCATAAGGAACTTATCAAAGCAGAACTATTTACATGTCAACATGGAAAAATGAAAAATGTAACTTAAGAAATTTTTCTCAATTTGAGGATAGGTGAAGGGAATAAAAATGTGTGTGTGTATATATATACATATGTATATATATATATACATATATACATATATATATATTACATGTATAAATATATCTATATAGGAGGGTATATTATTATAATCGTTGACTACTGAGTCATTTGTACCAGGTCTATTCCATTGATTCACTACTCTATTCTTCAGCCGGTACCAAGTCGTTTTGATGACCACTGCTTTATAACAGAGATTAAAATCTGGTATGGCTAGACCACATTTCCTAGCATTTCTTTTCATTAATTGCCTTGATATTCTGGACCTTTTTTTCTTCCCAATGAATTTTGTCACTATTTTTTCTAGTTCTATAAAGTAATTTTTTGGGTAGATTGTTTGGTATGGTACTAAATACATAATTTAATTTAGGTAAAATTGTCATTTTTATTACATTAAATTGACTCAGCCATGAACAATTGATGTTTTTTCAAATGTGTTTGATCTGATTTTATCTGTGTGAAAAGTGTTATGTAGTTGTGTTCCTATAGGTACTGGCTTTGTTTTGGCAGATAGATTCCCAAATAGTTTATAATGTGTATGGTAACTTTAAATGAGCTTTCTCTTACTATCTCTTGCTGTTGGATTTTGTTGGAAATATATATATGAATGCTGAGGATTCATGGGGGTTTATTTTATATACTGCAAATTTGCTAAATTTATTTATTGTCTCGAGAACCTTTTTACTTGATTCTCTAGGGTTTTTCAAGTATATCATCATATCATCTGCAAATAGTGATAGCTTAATCTCTTCTTTGCCTAATTTGATTCCTTTGATTTTTTTCTTCTCTAATTGCTACTGCTAACTTTTCTAGTACCAGATTGAATAAGAGGGGTGATAGTGGATATCCTTGTTTCACCTCTTAACTTATTTGAAATACTTCTAGATTATACCCATTACATATAATACTTGCTGATGGCTTTAAATAGATGCTACTTATTATTGTAAGGAAAACTCCATATGTACAAAATTATTTATTGTAGCTCTCTTTGTGGTGGCAAAAAAATGGAAATTAAGGGGATGCCCATCAATTGGGGAATGGCTAAAGAGTTGTGGTATATGAATGTAATGGAATACTATTTTGCTATAAGAAATGGAGAGGAGATGGGCTTCATGTTTACTTGGAGTGGCTTATACAAATGGATTCTATGTGAGAAGAGCAGAACCTAGAGTACACTATCACAGACACATCATATGTGTGACAACCAACCTTGATAAATTGGACTCTTTTCACCAACATACTCTATAACTCTACACCAACAACTCTACAAGTCCCAGGATAGAAGGAGATACCTACATTCAGAGAAACATCTAGAAAGCACAGAGTTTAAATGGAGACTGAAGCAATCTACATGCTATCACTCTTTTCCATGTTTTCTTTTGTTTCCTTTTTCCTATTGTCCACTCCATTGGTTACAACCCTTCTATACAACCAGAGTAATGTCCAATGTGAAAGTATTTTCACATTCTATACTTGACTTCATGTCACCATGTGTGGGGGGGAGAGGGAGGAAAGAAAACTTGAAACTCAAGGGACTCTGGAACCAAATCTTGTAAACTAAAAATAAATAAACAAATCAATTAAAAAATAAAATATATAGGAGGGTATATATGCATATGAATATATGTGGGAGAGTTTGTATGTAAGTGTACATAGACAGAGGGCACATGATCAATTAAATAGGAAGAGATGATATTTTAAAAGGTGAAATTAAGAGTTGGGAGAAGAATAGAATGAGAAGAGGCAGGAAGAGACAGAATGGGGTTAATCATCTCATATAGAAGAGGTAAAGGATAATTGTTAAAATGGAGGGGAAGAACAGGAAGGCAAAAAAAGAGAATTGGTCAACCTTACTCTCATTGAATTTGGCTTAGGGAAGGAATGATATATACTATAAATTGGGTATCTTGGCCTATGGGAGAGTAGGGGGGAAGGGGATGAGAGGGGGAATGATGGAGGGGAGAGCAGGCTGAAGGGAGGGTTGTTAGAAGCACACAGTTCTGTAAAGGGACAGGGACAAAGTAGAGAATAGAACAAGTGGAAGGCAGGACAGAAAGGAGGGAAATATAATCATTGTTTCACAATATGTCCATTGTGAAGATGTTCTGTGTAAGTACATTTGTAAGGCCTGTATTGAATTTCTTGTCTTTCCAGTGTGGGCGAGTGCCAATGAAGGAAGGGATTGAATCTAGAATTTAAAGTTCTAAAATCAAATATTAAATATATATATATATGTATATATAATTTTTATATACATGCATCTGGGAAATAAGATATACAGGCATTGGGATAGGGAGATCCATCTTGCCCAACTGGAAAGTCAGAGGGGTGATGGGGAACGATATAGGAGAGAGAAGATTGGGGGAGGAGGTATACAGTGGGATAACTGTTTTGGGGTGGTGAGTAGGGGAAAAAGAGGGAGAAAATCCATAACTCAAAATCTTGTGGAAATCAATGATGTAAACTAAAAATGAACAAAAGTTAATTAAAAAATAAAAAATATATAAAAAAAGAAGGATTTCTTCTCCAAAGCAACTTAAAATGTAGTTATATATGTAGAAAAGACTTTGCAAATCCTCTAACCAATATTCTTTAGTCTATAAATGTGGAAACTAAGCTTCAGACAGATAAAATGATTTAATCAGCATCTAAACATTAGTAAGAGAGACTTGTTTAGTTTACCAATACGTTCAAGGATAACTAAGATTTGACTCAAGTTATAGGCCGTATGTTTCATGGAAATAGAAGACAGTGATAAAGCTCATTTGTGCTTTTGATAATACACCCTGACTTGGTAAAGAACAGTTGGATAAATTAATCACAGTTAGGTCATTTTTAGCAAGTTATTCAACATGTTGTGGTATACTGGTGAGAGAAATGATTAGTAATAACCAATGATTTTTGGGTGGCTAGGTGGTGCAATAAATAGAGCACTGTCCCTGAAGTCAGGAGGACTTGAGTTCAAATCTGACCTCAGACTCTTAACACTTACTAGTCAAGTGACCTTGGGTAAGTCACTTAACCCCAATTGCCTGGCCTTCCCCACTCCCATAAAGAAAACAATAACCAATGATTTAGGGAAATCTTGAGTTCCTCCCTTTTTCTAAAGTTCTCATTTTGAAATTTTAGTCTCTTTAAGGACATTAATAACAAGGAGACTTAATTAACTTTCCTCAATCTTGGTCAGACCCCACCCAGCCATCTACTGAGGTTTGTTGAGGATAAATTCCCTGAATAGTTTGCCCAAGGCTGGGAGTAGCTTAGAAATAAATGACACAATCAAAATTCAGTAGAACATTTCTAGTCCTTCGTTGTAATATTCATTCTCTCATTAATTGTTCACCAATAAGAGTTGATTGCTACTGTCAGGAACACCCTTCTTCCAAGAGCATGTAAGCCATGAGAATGCTGCCATGATTATCTTTGACATTCAAGAGTACCACTAACATTATATTTAAAACACAGCCATTGTGAATAAAATAATCAAATTATCCAGAAATTATGTCTCTCAAACTTTTAAACATCATACTAGCATATACTTTGGAAAAGTCTAGATACACCAAAAACAATAGAAAATACATAAAGATACATTTTTGCTCTTGTGTAAGCAAATGAAAGAAAATCATTCTTCATTAACTGCCTCAGAATTTCCATATCCAAAGAACATCAAAATAGACATTCTTAAGATACATACAGTGTAAAATCATTGTAGATTTTACTAGCCAGGCACAACTTAGACTTGTCTTATTTAAACTAACATATCTGCATGATCTCTAACCCTATCATGGTGTCTAGCTGAAGAAGAATGCTCTATGGACCTCCCAAACTTATACAGTATCATACATCACTGAAAGAAATTTAAGTGAGTTGTGTAATATCAGATTGGTTTTTTTTTCATTTGTTATACATACCTTTCCAAATCTCTAATTTACAATTTAGCATTAAAAGGTCTAGATCAGACCCTTATCCTGGATCCCAATTACTCTCCTTTCCAATTCTTCTCCCCCAAGTTACCTTTTTAATTTTCATTTCATCAAAGTTATAAACATATGCTAAGACATTGAGGGAAGTTAGGAAACATTTACAGAGCTAATCAATTAAAATGTATATATACATAAATTTGCTATTCACATAATTTTATCCAGGTAATTATAGCAATATTGCAAACAAACATCTCCTAACTGCTCTTATTCTTTTTCAGAAGCAGTAGACATACATAGAGAATAGGTGGTGTATAGAGGATTGATAAGGTAGTAAAGAAATGCTGAATTCAAATTTGGATTCAAACACTTACTATTTCTGTGACCCTGGATAGTCACTTTACATTTGTTTGCCTCTATTTCCTCATCTATAAATTAGGATAATAGCAGCATATAGTGCATAGTGCTATTGTGAGGATCAGATGATATAATATTTGCAAAGCTCTTGGAATAGCTTTCAGCACATTCAGTCACCTAACTAATATGCATTCTCTTCCTCTTTCCTTCTTTTTGTAAAAATAATTGTTATGATTTAACAATAATGCAATATTCACAACACCCATGGTAGCTATGGATATGCTGGTATTGTTGTGATTCACAAAATGGAGCAGATTCTCCACGTGGAGGGTGGAACCAAAACCTATATTCAAATACCAGAAAACTGAGTCCTAGAACCAGAAAGCCAAAGTCATTACAGTAGCCACTAAGTTGGTACACATGGTTAATGTAGTGAAGACCTTTATTCCCAAGCCTTCATATTAGAACAGGCTCCCTCAAGCAGGGATCCTCCTCTCTCACTCACTGTATCTCCTCAGCTTGCTTTTTGGAAATAATCAGCAGAAATTCCCAAAGGAAAGGTCTGAGCAGAAGAAAGTCTCAGAAGAAGCTCCAGGCTCCAGATACTTACCCCAGAAAATTCTGTCATTCCCAGCTGGGGCTTTTCCTTGCATACAGTATAGCTACTCCCTATTCTGCCCCTTTCTGTTACATTGGCAACTTCCTCCAAAGGTGTTAACTACTTCTGTGTTAATTAAATAGATTAAATAAGGTGTTAACTTGAAACAAGTTCCTAAGTACCTGCTTACTTGCAAATACAAAGGGGCCTGGAAAATCTTGAGATTCCATTAATATTACATATGGATAATCCCTTTTAACTACATTAAAAAGACCCTTTTTTTCAGATATACCTCATTTATCCATAACATATAAATATAATATTCCATATTTTAGAAAGAAATAGCTTCATAGAATATTTAGTGATGACAATTCAAGGAATAAATAGTAGCATTCTATCAAATGAAACTGGGTTATCATACTACATACTTAGAGTAAAATTAAATGTCAGCAAAATAATTGTGTTATTATAAATTTAATACTATTTTTTGCTGTAATTAATTCATGTCCAAATTTTCTACCCAGTTTTTGTATTAGCAAGATTTTATCTTTGTTAGAAGTGCATCATTCTGAGACACACATGAAAAAAATATTTTTCTCCCTCTGATATTCTTTAATATTTAAATGAAGCACAGAGATTATGAAATGACTAGTCTTATTTTGTACTTACCATGCAATCATATTCGTATTCTTAGGAAAACATGAATGGGTCTTGCTAAAAATTAAATCACTCAGAAATTTAAAGAATTCATTAATAAACAAAACAATTCCGTCAATGCCTTTCATAACAAACTTCACTTAATATTAGTGGGGGGAAATCTAACAATGTCTATAGAACACTAATAAATGTTTTTGTATAGGATATTTTTCCAATGCCATTTTACATTTTATAATTGGTTGAAACAATTGAAGTGTTCCAAATTGTCTACAAATGCACATAATAGAGGAGGCCCTGACAGAAACACAGCAGCTGCACTCCAGGAGGCCCTGATGACAATTGCAACTGCGCTTGCTTTGAGAGGCTCAGGAGTCCTTCTGCTCCACCAAACACCAGGGCTGTTCCCAGACCCATCATTGCAGGGCAGGACGTACAGAGCTCGGTAAGAGACAAAGATAGGTCCCATACCATGGTCACCAGGTACTCCTGGGACAACCCATCCACAGCCTGGAAATTTTGAAAGCCCCTATTTGAAAATCCAGGGACCAGGATGGCAGAGTGAACCCCAGCTGCTCCAATCTCCTGCTCTGATCTTGAAAACACAGTAATTATTATCCCAGAGAAAAAATTTAGGCAGTAAAGGCTTAGGAACCCAGAGGAAGGGTGTGTCTAAGGCCCTGCCTCAAAATGGGTGAAAAGTAGACGCAAAGACAAAGACTCTGGAATCTGATTACTGTGAGAGGGAGGAACCAAATTCCGAAGGAGACAATACTGACTTCTTAACATAGCTGAAGAATTAACAGGCATAATGACCTGGTCTGCAGCACAGAAAGCATTCCTAGATGACCTCAAAAAGAACTTTGAAATCTGGGTTAGAGAGGCAGAAGGTAAAATCAACACCTCTTTTAAAAATAAAATTGCAAAATTAGAAAAACATTACAATGAAGAGAACAGCTGCTTAAAAAGTAAAATGTGTGAACTAAAAATGAAATCTGAGCATATGGAAAAGAAGCAAACAAAACATCAAGACACAAAAATTAGAAAAAGAGGTAAAATATCACAATGGAATAATAACTAACCTGGAAAACAGATCTAGGAGAGATAATCTGAGAATTATTGGTCTATCAGAAAATCATGATGAAAAAATGAGTCTAGACAACATCTTCCAAGAGTTCATCAAGGAAAACTGCCTGAGATCCTAGAACCAGGGGGTAAAATGGTAATTGGGAGAATGCACCAGACACTTCCTGAAAGAAATCCCAAAATTGAAAAGTCCACAAAATTCTGTGGCCAAATTCCAGAAATGTCAGATAAAGAAGAAAATACTACAAGCAGCCAGAAAGAAACAATTCAAATATCACAGAACCACAGTGAGGATCACACAGGATCTGGCAGATTGAACATTGAAAGATTGGAAGAGGGGGGCGGAGCCAAGATGGTGGCGTAGCAGCAGCAACACATCGCAGCTCTCACATAGCCACCCCAAAATACCCATAAACAGGACACCAAACCAATCCTAGAACTCCAAAACGCACACAAAGATATTTCCCACTAAAGTCAGCTCGGCTACAACGAACCATATCAGCACTGCAAACCAAAACCAGCCTGGCCTGAAGCTGCAGCTGTGCCTGGGGGCGGCTGGACAGGAGGAGTAGAGGAGCCTCTCAGGTGAGCAGATTAGCAGCAGCTGCGAGTGGGAATTGTGAAAGGGGGAGATAAGCAGTCTGGCCAGAAGGCCTCCAGAGCAGAAAAGCAAAAGGCAGAGGTTTTGCACCCACCTCCGCATTGCAGCTTCCCGCCTGCAGCCTGCAGGCAGTAGGGGGACTGAGCAATTGTTCTCGGACCAGTGCTCTCGCCTTGAGCGGCCTGGATCTGGATTGCCGTCTTGGGCCTTGGTCTTGGAGTCCTTGCTATCCAGTCAGCCAGAAGTAAATAGGAAGAGTTTCCAGCCTCTTCCTAAGAGCTATGGCAGCAGGGAGGACCCCAGCGATTTGGGACAGAGCTTTCCCTTCTGGAAGCAGAGCCCCACAGAGATTTAAAAAAAAATCAACCTCCAATTGCAAGAGCCAAGAGAGACATAGAAAAGTAAATAAAGAAACACACACACACACACACACACACACACACACACACAACTTGCTATTTAATAAGAACAAACTGTTTGCATGCCTATATGGGATACTTATACCTGGTAACATCATGAATTCTATACCTACAGTAACATCTGAAAAGGATGCAGATAAATAGAGGGTGTGAGTATAAATTACACAAAATGATGATAAAAATCCTTATTAAGAGACTGCAATGGAAGAAGAGGAAAGAATGAAGGAGAAAAGTGTAAATTATGCTACACAAACAGGCATAAAAACATTATAATAGACAAAAAATGGAAGGGAGATGACCATTATATGAGCTTTTCCCACATTGGTTATGGTGCAAGTAAGGAATAGCACAATCAGTTAAGTATAGGACTCTATCGAGAAAAGACATAAAACTTATTATAATAGAGGGAAAGAGGGGAGGGAGAGGAGCACTGCCTGAGACCTATTCTCATCAATCTTGCCTCAGAAGAAATAGAGGAAGAAATAGAGAGCAAAATCATACTAGTAGGGGACTTCAAACATCCCCCACCTGAGATTGATAAATCTAACCTCAACAACAACAAAAAAAAAACAAGAAAGAAGCTAAGGAGGTAAATAGAATATTAGAAAAGTAAGATATGGTAGACCTCTGGAGAAAACTGAATGGGCATAAAAGGCAATATATCTTATTCTCAGAAGTACATGGCACATACACAAAAACTGACCATGTACTAGGGCATAAAACCTCACAATCCACTGCAAAAAGGTCGAAATTATAAATTCATCTTTCTCAGATCATGATGTAATAAAAAATATATTAATAAAGGGTCATGGAAAGATACACAAAAACTAACTGGAAACTAAATAACTTAATCCTAAAGAATGAGTGGGTCAAACAAGAAATTATAGAAACAATCAGTAACTTCATTCAAGAGAATGACAATAATGAGATATCATACCAAAACTTGTGGGATGCAGCAAAAGCAGTTCTTAGCGGAAGTTTTATATCCCTGAATGCATACGTGAATAACTTAAAGAAAAAGGAGATCAACAATTTGGGCATGCAATTGAAAAGGTTAGAAAAAGAACAAAATGAAAATTCCCAATTAAATACCAAATTAGAAATAATGAGAATCAAAGGAGAGATTAATAAAATTGAATTCAAGAAAAGTATTGAATTAATAAATAAAACAAAGAGTTGGTATTATGAAAAAGCCAACAAAACTGATAGACCTTTAGCCAAGAAGATAAAAAGAAGAAAACCAAATTATGAATATCAAAAATAAAAAGGGCGAATCTACCCCCAATGAAGAGGAAATTAAAACAATAGGAATAATTTTGCCCAATTATATGCACAGAAGTTTGACAATCTCAGTGAAATGGATGAATATTTACAAAAAATACAACTTGTCCAGACTGACTGAAGAGTAAGTAAGCTACTTACATAACCCCATCTCAGAAAAAGAAATTAAACATGCAATAAATGAACTCCCTAGGAAAAAATCTTCAGGGCCAGATGATGTTACTAGTGAATTCTAGCAAACATTTGAAGAACAATTGACTCCAATACTTTACAAATTATTTGGGAAAATTGGAGAAGAAGGAGTCCTATCAAATATTTTTTATGAGACAAATATGGTACTGATGCCTGAATTAGGAAGACAAAACAGAGAAATAAAATTACAGATCAATTTCCCATATGAATATAGATGCAAAAATACTAAATAAAATGTTAGCAAAAAGGCTACAGCAAATCATCATGAGAATAATACACTATGATCAGGTAGGATTTATTCCAGGAATGTAAGTGTGGTTCAATATAAGGAAAACTATAAGTATAATTGATCACATCATCAACAAAACTAGTAGAGGGGGGCAGAGCCAAGATTGCGGCATAGGAGCAGCAAGATATGGCAGCTCCCACACAGCCACATAAAATACGCAAAAAATATGACTTTAAACAAATTCTAGGGCTCTAAAATGCATACAGATATATCTCCTGCTGAAAGCAGCTTGGCTCAAAATGACAATCTCAGCTCTGGGAGCCAAAACCAGCACATCTTGACACCAATGCTTTGCCCCGGAGGCAGCTTGACAAGCCGAGCCGAGCCGCAGCTGGAGCATCAGGAGAGTGGATCTGCGGCAATTGTGGCAGTTTCCAGAATTATCAAGCCATAAGGAAAAAAGGACTAAGTGAAAGGTCAGTGGATCTTGGCTAAAATAGGGAGAGAAAAGCAGGTCTGGCCAAACTGCCTCCAGGGCAATGAAGTGGCAGAAGAGGAGGACCTGTAGCCTCCACATTGCTGCTTCAGAGCTCCCAGCCTTCAGACAGCAGGGGGGCCAAGCAATCATTCAGAGGCCAAGTACTCTTGTGTTGGGCAGCCTGGATCTGGATCGTGGTCTTGGGTTGTGGTGCTGGGGTGTGTTTTCAGTGAGCCAAAGCTGGTGGGGGCTGCAGTAGCCTCCTAAAGCTCCAGCAGGTAGGAAAACCCCAGCAATTTGGGACAGAGCTTTCCCCTCTGGAAGAAGAGTTCCACAGAGCCAAAAAAATCAGTGACTGTCCAACTATGAACAGGCAAAGGAAGCAAAGTAAGAATAGCAACCAAACTCTAGAATCCTTCTTTGGGAGCAAGAAGGATCAAAGCAGGGAACGGGGGGAAGAAAACACAGTCAGAACTCCCACACCAAAAGCTTCAAAGAACATGAAGACTGCCTAAAAGCTAGAGATCAGCTGAAGAAGGATTTTGAAAACCAAATGAGAGAAGTGGAAGAAAAATTTGGAAGAGAAATAAGAATGATGCAAGAAAATCATGAAAAGAGAGTCAACAACCTGACTAAAGAAATGAACACCTTAAAAGATAGATTAACTCAAATTGCAAAAGAGAGCAAAAAAGCCAATGAGGAGAAGAATGCCTTAAAAAGTCGACTTTGCCAGATGAAAAAAGAATCTCAAAAGCTTTCTCAAGAGAATAATTCCTTCAGAATTAGAGTGAAGCAAATGGAAGCAAATGACTTTATGAGAAATCAAGATATTGTCAAACAGATCCAAACAAATGAAAAAATAGAAGGCAATGTGAAATATCTCCTTGAAACAACCACTGACCTGGAAAACAGATCCAGGAGAGACAATTTAAAAATTATTGTACTACCTGAAAGCCATGATTGAAAAAAAAAACTTAGAATGCATACCTCAAGAAATTCTCAAGGAAAATTGCCCTGATATTTTAGAACCAGATGGCAAAATTGAACTTGAAAGAATTCACCGATCTCCTCTTGAAAAAGATCCCCAAAAGAAAACTCCTAGAAATATTATAGCTAGGTTCCAGAGTCCCCAGACCCAGGATAAGTTTTTACAAGCTGCCAGGAAGAAACAATTTGAATATTGTGGAAACACAATTAGGATAACCCAGGATCTAGCAGCTTCCACCTTAAGGTATCAAAGGGCCTGGAATATTATATTCTGGAGATCAAGGGAGCTAGGATTAAAACCAAGAATCACCTACCCAGCAAAATTGAGTATAGTGTTCCAGGGGAAAATATGGTCATTCAGTGAGGTGGACAACTTTCAAACATTCTTGCTGATAAAACCAGAACTGAAGAGAATGTTTGAGACTCCAACACAAGAAGCATGAGAAGATAAACATGGAAAAGAAACCATAAGGAACTTATCAAAGTTGAACTATTTTCATGCCAACATGGAAAAGTGACAATTGTAACTGATGAAACTTTTCTCAATATGAGGATAGGTGAAGGGAATACAAATGTATATATATAGATACATACATATATACATATACAC
>JAQQSU010011656.1:0-12115 GCA_028627135.1 Pseudochirops cupreus
AGGAGATATTTCACATTGCCTTCTATTTTTTCATTTGTTTGGATCTGTTTAATAGTATCTCGATTTCTCATAAAGTCATTTGCTTCCATTTGCTCCACTCTAATTCTGAAGGAATTATTATCTTTAGCGAGCTTTTTAGATTCTTTTTCCATCTGGCAAATTTGACTTTTTAAAGCATTCTTCTCCTCATTGGCTTTTTGGGGCTTTTTTGCCATTTAAGTTAATCTATTTTTCAAGGTGTTATTTTCTTCAGTCAGTTTGTTGGCACTCTTTTCAGGATTTCCTTGCATCATTCTCATTTCTCTTACCATTTTTTCCTCTCCTTCTCTTATTTGGTTTTCAAAATCCTTCTTAACCTGCTCTGTGTCTTGTAACCAGTCTACATTTTTCTTGGAAGCTTTTGGTGTGGGAGTTCTGACTGTGTTCTCTTCCTCCCATTCCATGCTTTGATCCTTTTTCTCCCCCAAAAAAGAATCTAAAGTTGCATTGCTGGTTTTTGCTTTGCTTCCTTTGCCTACTCATGTTGTCAGTCAATTACTTGACTTTTAGCTTCTGAAGAATTCTGCTTTCAGAGGGGAGAGCTCTGTCCCAAATTGCTGGGGTTTTCACAACTATCAGAGCTATTAGAAGGCCACCATCTCTGCAGCCCCCTCCAGCTTTGGCTCACTGAAAACTCGCCTCAAGACCACCACTCAAGTCTGTGACACCAATCCAGGCAGCTCAAGGCAAGAGCACTTAGCCTCTGAATGATCACTTGGCCCCTCTGCAATCTGCAGTCCTGAAGCTTCTCATGCAGCCACATGGAGGTGGCTGCAGGGCTGCAGCTTTAGCCGCTTCTAGCCCTGTGGCGGTTGTCCAGACCTTCTCCCTGGAATTTATATGAGTTCCACTGACCTTTCACTTAGTACTTCTTTTTTATGGGTTGGTAATTCTGGAAAATGCCACAGCTGCTGGTGATTCACTCTCCATCCATGGCTTGTTCTCTCTCTCTCTCTCTCTATCCTTTTCTTGGCTTTGCCACTCTAGCCTTTTATTTGAGGTGTTAATTTAAAATTGTTGGAGGAGAATATTGGGAGAGCTCAGTTAAGTGCTTGTTCTATTCCACCCATGGAAGATTGTTTTCTAATAATTTTTAATCTATGCTTCCAAGACCCTTTTCAGAAAGTATTTTTTATTATTATTATCATCCACACTCAATTTCTTCCAAAGGCCTATCGTACCTAACCTTTCTAAAATTCTGTTCATCTCCTTAATTCCTTTCTTACTTATTTTATTGGTTACATAGTTCTGATAGGGAAAAGTTAAGGTCCCCCACTAGTATAGTTTTAATGTATATATCCTTTGATGATACACTTAACTTTTCTTTTAAGAATTTGGATGTTCTGCTATTTGATGCATATACTTTCATTAGTGATATTAATTCATTATCTATGATACCTTTTTAACAATATGCAATTTCCTTGATTATTATTTTTCATTTGTCTATTTTTTCTTGTCCTTTGGGATCATGCTTGCTATCCCTGTCTTTCTTTCACTTTAGATAAAGGATAATATATTCTTCTCCAGTCCCTTATTTTAAATCTGTCTTTCTGTTTAAAGTGTGTCTCTTATAAGCAACATATTGTTGAATTCTAGTTACTAATCTATTCTACAATCATCTTCCATTATATGAGTGAGTTTATGCTATTCACATTTACAGTTGAGATTGCCCATTAAATATTCCTTCCATTTTATTACCTTCTATTTATCCTTTTCATATCTTTTACCCTGACCACTCCTCAAAAGTCTGTTTTATTTATGACCATTCCCTTTTTTAGCCAACCTCCCTTTTGTCATAGTTACACTCTGTTTCTCTTAGATCCTTCCCCTCCTACTTCTCTTTTTAGAAGATGAAAAATCAGGAAATTTTATCCTTTGAGTTGTTGTAACTCTCCTATTTTCATGATCTTCGAAATATGATTGACTGTTTCTGCAATCAGGTCTGTCAATTCTTTTAGTACTTGATATAATTCATCTGGACCAGGTGACTTAAATTAATCATGGTTTGCTATGTTTCTTTTCTAAGAATTCTTTGAAATCAGCTTTCCCAAAATCAAAGATGAGTTTGAGACTAAGCTTGGATTTCTTCTTATCTGTAGCAAACTGTAAGAGAAAATGTTTCCTTTATTCCACAGGTTCAGTCATTCCTTTCTCCACAACTTATTTCCTCATTGAGAATTACATCCAGAGTATAATATTTTTCCTTGTTTCTTTTGATTTTTAATTAAAGAAAAAAATATTTCTTCCCCTAAGGGTTCTAAGGGTAACCCTGAGAATGTGGGGGTGGTTTCTCTTACATTACTACTCATGAACCTTACTATATTTTATTTATATTGAGTACTGAGGCTCTCATTAGTCATTTTGTCATTTTTAATTTTTTTTATTTACGTATTTACTTTTAATTTACAAGATTCAGTTCCACAATCACTTGAGTTTCAGATTTTCTCCCCTCCCTTCCCCCCCCCCCCCATGGTGGTGTGCAATCATGTATAGGATCTTCAAATACTTTCACATTGTACAATAATTTGGTCATATAGAAGGGCTGTTAGTCATTTTGTTACATTATCCCAATGGCAAATTATTTTTTTTTCCTTTGTGAGAAAAAATGGAAACAAAATAAGAATTTGGCCTTTTATTTTCTCTTTTTAGTTACCCTTATTTCATCTCCCCTTAGCAAAGGACTTAGCTCTTCTCTGATCCTATTTTCCCCCAAATCAGAAAAAATAAACAAAGAAAAATCCCCTCAATGATTTGATGACCAAAAAGGATTAGGAAGCTTTATGAAATGCAAAATTGATCATTTTGATTACATTAAATTGAAAAGTTTCTGTACAAACAAAGCCAATGTAACCAAGATTAAGAGGAAAGTAGAAAATTGGGAAAGAATTTTTATAACCAGTGTCTCTGATAAAGGTCTCATTTGTAAAATATACAGAGAACTGAGTCAAATCTGTAACAATGCAAGTCATTCCCCAATTGATAAATGGTCAAAGGATATGAACAGGCAGTTTTCAGAGGAAGAAATTAAAAATATCTATAAATATTTGAAAAACTTGCTCTAAATCACCATTGATTAGAGAAATGTTAATCAAAACAAATCGTAGGTACCACATCTCACTGGTCAGATTGTCTAAGATGACAAAACAGGAAAATGATATATGTTGTAAAGGATGTAGAAATATTGGAACACTAATGCATTGTTGGTGGGATTGTGAACTGATTCAACCACCCTGGAGAGAAATCTGGAACTGTTTCCAAGGGGCTATAAATAAGTACATATTTAATTAAGGGCTATAAATATGTACGTATTTAATTCTTTGATCCAGCAATACCACTCCTAGGGCTTTATCCCAAAGAGATGATAGAAGTGGGAAATGTACAAAAATATTAACAGCAACACTTTTTGTGGTGGCAAAGAATTGGAAATCATAGGGATGTCCATTAATTGGAGAATGGCTAAACAAGTTGTGGTATATGAATGTAATGGAATACTATTGTGCTATAAGAAATGAGGAGCAGAAGGACTTCACAATAACCTGGAGAGACTTATATAAACTGATGCTGAGTGAGGAGAGAAGAAGCAGGAGAACTTTGTACACAATTACGGACACATCATATGCGTAATGACTAATTTTGATAGACTGGGCTCCTCTCAGGTATGCAAGGTTATAAGACAACTCCAAAGACTTATAATGGAAAAGGCTATCCCCATCCAGAGATAAAACTACAGGGTCTGAAGGCAGAGTGAAGCAAACTACTTGCTCTCTCTCTCTCTCTCTTTTTGTTTTGTTTTATTTATTTTTTCTCATTATTCACTCCATTGGTTATGATCCCTCTTTAAAACTTGACTAATGTTTAACGTGAAGGTATCTGTAGATCCTGTATTTGATTGAATGCTGTCATGGTGGGGGGGGGGGGGAAGGAGTGGCAGAAAATTTGAAACTCAAGAGATTGAGGAACTGAATGTTGTAAACTAAAAGTAAATAAATAAATTAAAATTAAAAACAAGGAAACAAAAGAAAAATTCTTTCCCAAAGGTCTATGATCCCCAGCAGCAAACAAACAAAAAAATTGATATCCTTAGTTTTATTGAATAGCTTCAGTTCATACTGAAATTTAACATTTGCTACATTCTTTTTTATGGAATAATGTCATATTCTTACTTTTATCTTCCATTGTTTGGCGTATCTTCTGTGCATTTTAAAAATCTTATTAGATCTAGTGATTCCTTTTGCATTCATATATTACATTTCTTTGCACCCATTTTTCCTCATCACTGGAATTATTTCCTTGTATGTCTTCAGAATATAATATTTGAGCATCTTATATCTCTGTAAGTATGACTTTTCTTGTAGCACTTTAAATAATGGGAACATATCTGTCTTTCCTGTCTTTTCTTTGAAATCAGTTTTCCCAAAATCTAGGGCGTGTCAGGCATGCTTAAATTTTTTCTCATTTGTTGGAAACTGTAAGAGAGAGTGGTTATTTTCTTCCAGAGTTTCAATCATTTCTCCCTTCACAATTAGTTCTTTCACTGAGAATTAGATCCAGGTATGTTTTGTCTCCTCTTCAACTTTTGAAATAAGGGAACTTCCTTTTCTCTGCCCACCCACCAGTGTTCTAAAGGTAACTCTGAGGATCTGGGGAGTAGTTTCTCTAACATTATCACTCAGGGGCACACTTTATTATCCTCCTCTTAGATTCTCAGTTAATAACAGTCAAACAAAATTACTTAGCTTTTAGTAACCAGAATTTACTAATGTGATATAACCAGAATAATTACTAGATAACATGCTCCAAATCAGGGGTGCACTCTCCCACAGATGCACCCAGCATCTAGACAAAAATGGATTAAAATTTCACCTGCACATATGCCAAAGTGTAACTCAGATTCTGGTTGGAAAGAAGTCCTCTTTTAGTGTGATGTTCATGAAGTTCTTATATATAGTTTTCTACTATGCTCCTGAAAAAGTCAAGAAATATCCTTTCTGCTTTACTTTTAGCTTATCCTAGTCTCTCAGTGCAGATACTAATGTCAATGGTATTCTGGAGACCCTGCTAGATTTCCAATGAGAAACTGCAAATATTTTGACCTTTTAAAGTTCACAAAATTATACTGTGGTCAAGGTGTACAGGATAGAGCCTTGTTCCTCTTCCTCCCTCCCCCATCTCAAATCATTCTCTCTCAAGATCTTAGCTAGAACTGCACCACCACTAGGCTGGAATGTGTTTGGAATATTCTATTTCAAATCAGTTGCTGTTTTATCCAGTTCCCATAGGGCATGACTGAATCTCACCAATCTCAATTCAATTTCTGTCATCTCATTTGATCTGATAGCTGAAAGCCTTTCAATCCTTCCAAAGCAATTACAGACAGATCTTTCATACATAGTTTATGCTCTTAGTTTATTTAATAAGGGTCTCTTACTCTCTTCTAGTTTATGCACTTGATAAATTAATTAATTGACAGTTTAGATTTTCTATGCTGGTTTGGGTTATGGTGGACACCCCTCTCACATAGGAATAACTTTCATATCAGCAATATTTTCTAACAGTTAAAAATATAATCAATTTCATTTTTGTAACTTAATTTGTTACTTATACCCATCACCTATAAATTCTTTTATCAACGAAAGTACTCATGACAAACATTGTGAAGTGTAGTCTATCACTCCCCATTGCTTTTTCTTTATCCCTGTTGACCCATATGGCATTCACTATCTTTAAATATTCCTACTTGTAAACTTCAGAGCAGAGTAGAATACCTAACAGGAATAAGAGAGGGAGAAATTTTTGTCTGCATAAATTTTTTGATGGGGAGGCCCAACAGGGGGAAAGCTTGGGATATATGTGCTCACTGCATTGGCGATGTATATGGGCTTTGTCTTAAAAAGAATGCTTTGGATGTTGGTGTTCCTTCCATTGCCAATGGGTACCAAATTCTTTTATTTTTTTAATCTTAAATTAACTTTTGTTTATTTTTAGTTTACATCATTCGTGTCCATAAGATTTTGAGTTATAAATTTTCTCCCCATCTTTCCCATACCAACCATCCCCAAACAGCAATCCCATGTTTACCCCCTTCCCTAATCTGCTGTCTCCTATATGCTCCCCCATCACCCCTCTGACTTCTGTAATGCCAAGCAAAAGCAACTTCAAAGGTTCAGAGTACCAGTATAGTAAACCCTTTTTATTCAGAAAAGATTCACAGAACAGACAAAGTCAAAATACAATGTAACTTTTTCCCTTAGCAAGTAAGTTCTCAATTCAATCCAGGTATTACTCCACCCCTAGACAGTACATTCATTTAGTCAGTCAAAAGTCTCTTCTCAAATGGAGATTAGTTTCTAACCATAAACAAAGTACATTCATTTGGTCAATCACAGAGCACAAAAAACAAACAAACAAACAAACAAAAAAAACCAAACTCAAAGGCTTCTCACCCTTGAATCTCAAAAGGATCAGCAGAGCACAAAAGGCCATTCACCCTTAAGTTACAACAAAGTTAAATTCAGCATTGAATACCCAAGGAAAGGGCCTTCTTTCATCTTCACTCAGGGCAAGCCCTCAGCAATGTCAGTTCCTGGGGAGACAAGGCTCAACAAAGCCATAGACAGTGTCCTCATCAAGTCACTCTCTGCCTGTAGAACAATCCCAGAACCTCTGAAAACGTCAGCAAGGCCCTCTTCCAGGATTTCTGTGAAGTACCACAAGAAAATCCTCCTTCAGGGCTTCTGAACCAACAGCCAAGTTCCAGGACCTCTACAACAGCAGCACTGTCCTTCACCATCAGGTGAATCTGGCAAAACAACATCAAAACAGACAGACAAAATATTGGCATCACAGCCATGCCTCCTCAGTTCTTGGCAGTTCTTTAAAGTCCTGGGCAGCTCCAGTGGGCTCTCATCAGTCTTTCTCTCAGCAACTCAGGCTCCATGATGCTGGATACTGCTCTCCAAAAGTCCTTTTGGCCTTCTCTAGGCTTGGCCTCTCTCTCAATTCATGGCTCCTCCCAGTTCAGCCCTCTCTCTTCATGTCAACAAGTCCATCCCACAAGTGGGATTCACAAGCTCTGGGTTTTAAAAATCAAGCCAATACAGGGGCATCTCCAAATTCCATTACCAATACACTTTCTGGTAAGGCAAGATGGATCTCCTTACCCCAGGGCCTGTATATTTTAATTCCCAGTTACATGTAAATTATATATATATATATTTTAGAATTTTAAATTCTAGATTCTTTCACTACCTCCCTCATCACCCATCCCCACTGGAAAGACATGCAATTCAATACAGGCTGTGCATGTGTAGTTACATAGAACATCTCCACAATGGATATATTGTGAAAGACTGACTATATTTCTCTCCTTCCTATCACTCCCCCCACTTATTCTATTCTCTACTTTGTCCCTGTCCCTTTACAGAAATATGTGCTTCTAACAACCCTCCCCCCCAAACTGCCCCCCTCTCATCCCCATCCCGCTACTCTCCTGTAGGGCAAGACACAAAATTTAGAGTGTATGTCATGCCTTCCCTAAGTCAAAATCAATGAGAGTAATGCTGACCTATTTATTCCCTTTTGCCTTCCCATTCTTCCCCTCCTTTGTAACAGTTATTCCTTGCCTTTCTATATGAGATGATTACCCTCACTCTGTCTTTCCCTGTCTCCTCTCCTTCTATTCCTCTTCCACCCCTGAATTTTACCTTTTAAAATATCATCCCTTCCTATTCAAATGATCCTGTGACCTCTATGTACACTTATATACACACACATATGTATTCATGCACATATATACCCTTCTATATAGACATATTTGTATGTATACCCATATAAATACATTTATCTTCCCTTCACCTATCCTCACATTGAGAGAAGTTTCATGAGTTACAAATAACATTTTTCCATTTTGGCATGCAAATAGTTGAACTTTGATAAGTTCCTTATGATTTCCTTTCCATGTTTACTTTCTCATGATTCCTGTGTTTGAATGTCAAATTTTCCACTCATTTCTGTTTTTTTCAGCAAGAATGCTTGAAAGTCCTCCACCTCATTGAATGACCATATTTTCCCCTGAAACATTATACTTAATTTTTCTGGGTAGGTGATTCTTGGTTTTAATCTTAGCTCCCTTGATCTCCAAAATATCATATTCCAGGCCATTTGATCCCTTAATGTAGAAGCTGCTAGATCTTGGGTTATCCTGATTGTGTTTCCACAGTATTCAAATTGTTTCTTTTTGGCAACTTGTAATATTTTCTCCTTGATCTGGGAACTCTGGAACCTGGCTATAACATTCCTAGGAGTTTTCTTTTTGGTATCTTTTTCAAGGTGTGATCAGCAAGTTCTTTCAAGTTCTATTTTTCCCTCTCGTTCTAAAATATCAGGACAATTTTCCCTGAGAATTTCTTGAAGGATGATTTCTATGTTCTTTTTCTGATCATGAATTTCAGGTAGTCCAATAATTTTTAAATTGTCTCTCCTGGATCTATTTTTCAGGTCAGTGTTTTTTCAAGGAGATATTTCACATTGCCTTCTATTTTTTCATTTGTTTGAATTTGTTTAATAGTATCTTGATTTCTCACAAAGTCATTTGCTTTGATTTGGTCCACTCCAACTCTGAAGGAATTATTCTCTTCAGAAAGCTTTTGAGATTCTTTTTTCAATCTGGCAAATTTGACTTCTTAAAGCATTCTTCTCCTCATTGGCTTTTTGGGCCTCTTTTGCCATTTGAGTTATCCTATTTTTTTAAGGGGTTGTTTTTTTCAGTCAGGTTGTTGACTCTCTTTTCATGATTTTCTGGCATCATTCTCATTTTTCTTCCCAATTTTTTCTCCACTTCTTTTATTTGGTTTGCAAAATCCTTCTTAACCTCCTCTTTGCCTTGTAACACGTCTACATTTTTCTTGGAAGCTTTTGGTGCAGGAATTCTGCCTGTGTTTCTTCTTCCTGATCCATATTTTGATCCTTTTTGTCTCCAAAAAAGGAATCTAAAGTTGGCTTGCTGAACTTGCTTTGCTTCCTTTGCCAGCTCATGTTGCCAGTCTATTACTTGACTTTGGGGCTCAGTAGAAGTCTGATTCCAGAGAGGAGAGCTTTGTCCCAAATTGCTGGGGTTTTTGCAGCTACTGGAGGTATTAGGAGGCTGCCATCTCTGCAGCCCCCACCAGCTTTGGCTCACTGAAATTGAACTTCAAGACCATCGCCCAAGACCACAATCCCAATCCAGGCAGGTTGAGGCAAGAGCACTTGTCTCTGAATGATCACTTGGCCCCCCTGAAATCTGAAGGCCTGCATCTCTGAAGCATTCATGTGGAGGTGGCTACAGGGCAACTGCTTCTGCTGCTTTCTTGTCCTGGGAGCAAATGGCCCGACCACTTTTCTTCCCTAAATTTAGCCGAGTTCCACTGACCTTTCACTTTGTCTTTGTTTCTTATGGGTTGATAATTCTGGAAACTGCCACAGCTGCTGGTAATCCACTTTCCTGAAAGCCCCAGCTGTGGCTTGTCCTGGCCACCCCAGGGCCAAGCCGTGATTTCAGGCCTGGCTGGTTTCAGCTCCCAGCATGCTGCAATGAGCCTCCCTGTCCTGCCTGCTGGATTTCCTTCAGTGGGAGCTTTGTTTCTCTGTACTTTTGTGGGTTCTGGAGCTCTAAAATTTGTTTAGAGTCATATTTTAAAAGTATCTGAGGTGGTTATGAAGGGACCTGTGGAGTTTTCCTGCTTCTATGAAGACATTTTGGCTCTGTCCCCCAACTTCTTTATTACCATGGTGGAATTGGCTTCCTGGTGTTTGTATTAATGTCTTGATTTTGTCTTTGAGGGAGATAGTCTGTTATACCTTGCAGTTCAAACCTGGAAATACACCTGCACATTCATAGAGGCTGCTGTGGTTATTGCATTGGCAATATAAGTTCCAATGGTCTTTCACTTTTTAAAAATCCTATTTAAAGCAAAAATGAGAATAATGATGTGATGCAGTTCTTTCTGGGGTAGTTTGTTGGATAAGTCACTCACTTTTATTTATGCAAATAACTTAATTTAAGTTTTAGATATTTCAAAAAACTGAGGGATACTTAATACTCATTAATTCCTCTAAGATCACCCTGCCACTGCCACTACAGAAGTAGGAGGAGCTACTAGGACTGAAGACCATTATTCTTTTCTTTTCTTTATTTTATGGATTCCTGCAACCAAATATTTCATATCTATATGAACTGCCTTGTGATAATGAAGTTGCTTCTTCTGATTTTTCAAGGTTGAGCCTTCAGATAAAAACTCAATCTATTTTTGGGAACATTCTCAACTTACTTTTAGCATGGTACTTTCAGAACTTTCAAAAACTGGAATTCCTTGATATTGTTTTCAGTATATAATGCCATGATAAGATACAGCATTAGGGCTTTTTCAGAGGGAAGGTTTCCGCAATATTTCTTTTTTGAAGAAAAAAGTAATCATCCAATTGGATATGGAAATGTCATTTTCTTTCAAAATAAAAAAAAAAATCAAATGGGTCAGAGCCAAGATGGCAGAGTAAAAGCAGGAATTTGCTTGAGCCCCCACTCCAACCATCTCCAACAGCTGTAAAAAAAATGACTCTAAACAAATTTTAGAGCTATAGAACCCACAAAGTGACAGAGAGAAACAAATCTCCTGCTGAAGACAGCCTGGCAGGCCAACAGGAAGAGTCTATCAAACTGGGCTGGGAGCTGAGCACAGTCCTGCATGAACTGAGCTCGCCCAGCTTCACAGCACAGACTAGCTGAAACAGACTTCAGGAGAGTGAAACTCCAGCAGCTGAGTTGTGGTGGTTTCTAGACTTCTCAAACCACAAATCACAAAATGCCAGTAGGGAAATCTTTTGGAACTTGAAGAAAGAAGAGCATGGGCTGTCATCAGCCCCCAGAGTGAGGGATGACAGTGGCATGGCTGCTGAAGCTGCTGCCATGTGGCTGCCTATGGAGCTCCTGGCCAACAGATCAAAGGGGACAAAGCTACCATTCAAAGGGTAAACACTCTTGCTTTGACCTTCTTGGATCTGGGTGACAGTATTGGGTGGTGGTCCTGGGGTGAGGAGCCCTAGTGTACCAGAGTTTGTGGTGGCTGTAGAGAGTGCACCCTCCTCATAGCTCTGACACAGCTGTGAAAACACCAGCAATTTGGGACACAGCTCTCTCCACTCTAGAAGCAGAATTCTACCATGGCAAAGAGCTCAAAAGACAAGTAATTGGTTGGCAAGATGAGCACACAGAGGAAGGATAATCAGACCACAGAATCTTTTTTCGGGAGACAAAATGGATCAAAACATCAAACCAGAAGAAGACAACAACAAAGTCAAAAACCCTGCATCAAAAGCTTTCAAAAGTATGAATTGGTCACAGATCATGGAGGAGCTCAAGAAGAATTTTGAAAATTAAGCAAGAGAAGTGGAGGAAAAATTGGCAAGAGAAAAGAGAATGATGCAAGACAATCACAAAAATTGAGTTAACAGCCTGACTGAAGAAAATAACACCTTGAAAAATAGATTAACTCAAATGGCAAGAGGTCCAAAAAGCCAATGAGGAGAAGAATGCCTTAAAAAGCCAAATTTGCCAAAAGGAAAAAGAATTTCAAAAGCTCACTGAAAAGAATAATTCCTTCAGAATTAGATTGGAGCAAATGGAGGCTAATGACTTTATGAGAAATCAAGATACTATTAAAAATAGAAAAATAGAAGGGAATGTGAAATATCTCATTGGGAAAACCACTGAGCTGGAAAATAGGTTCAGGAGAGACAATTTAAAAATTATTGGACTACCTGAAAGCCATGATCAAAAGAACAACTTAGAAAGCATCCTTAAAGAAATTCTCAGGGAAAATTGCCCTGATATTTTAGAACCAGAGGGCAAAATAGAACTTGAAAGAATTCACCAATCACCTCTTGGAAAAGATCTCCCCACAAAAACTCCTAGGAATATTACAGCCAGGTTCTGGAGTCCCCAGATCAAGAAGAAAATATTACAAGCAGCCAAGAAAAAACATTTCAAATATTGTGGAAACACAATCAGGATAACATAGGATCTAGCAGCTTCTACATTAAG
>JAQQSU010011657.1:0-12115 GCA_028627135.1 Pseudochirops cupreus
TACCTATTTTAAAGAGGCCATTCTTTTCCTCATTTCTTATTAAGCTTTAATCAATGAATAGGTTTTGCCTCAGTCAAATTGAGACCTGTTAAAGACCTTAGCTTGAAAAAAACCAAGATTCCCCACTGCATCCTGGGCCATCTCCAGTTGTCCTGATCTATATCTGTCCACTGGATCCAGATGGCTCAGGGGGTGAAAGTGAGGCTGGCGACTTTGTACAGCTCTCCCTCATTCAAATCCAATTCATTTGCATGTCATGGCATCATCTCCCTGATGTCACGGTCCTCTTCAAGAAAGAAGGACAAACAACAGCAGCATTATGACCAGCTTGGATTTATGCCAGAGATGTAAGGATGGTTCAACATCAAGAAAAAATAAATATAATTAATCATATTAAACACAAAAACATCCAGAAGCAAATGATTATCTCAATAAATGCAGAAAAAAACCTTTAACCAGATATAACCCTTATTAATGCTAAAAATCCTACAAATCCTTTGCCTAGTGGGCAAAGAAGGATCTTTTTTAGTGTCAAAGAACGACCTTTTAAAAATATCATAAAAAGTCTTTTTAAAGCCCAAAATGAACATCATATGCAATGAAGATACATTATAACCTTTCCCAATAAATACAGAAATATAACAATGATACCCTCTCTTACCACTATTATTTGATATAGTTTTGAAAATGCTAGCAATAACAATGAAACAAGAGAAAGAAATTAAGGGCATATAAAGAGATGAAGTGATAAAAGTGTCCTTTGCTGATGATATGTTAGCATACTTAGAAAATCCTGAAGAACCCCTAATTAAGACAACTAATAGCTTTGGTAAAGTTGCAGGCTCTTCAGATTAAGCCCTCAAAAAAACCATTTAGCATTTCTATTTAATAATTACAAAATTCATGAGGCAGTAGTAGAAAGGGAAATCCATTCCAAGTAATTACAAAATGCCTAAAGTGTCTAGGGATCAATCTCCCAAAGCCACAAAAGACTTTCATAGATTAAATTACAAAGTACTCCTTAGAGAAATTAAGAATAATTTGAATAGCTGGAGGAATACTTGGCATTCATGTCTGGACTGTGCTAATATAATAAAAATGACAATACAACCAAAGTTAATTTACAGTTTTGGTTCTATAGCAATCAAAGTATGAAAGGGATACTTCCCAAAACTCAATAAAATTTCCAAAATTCACTTGGAAAAGTAAAAAAAAAAAACTAGACTATCAAGGGAAAATGTGAAAAGAGATAGAGATGAAGGAGGAATAACACTTCTATATTCAAACTATAGTATAAAGGAACAGTAACCAAAGTCATTTTGAATTGGTTAAAAAGTAGAGAGATCAGTGGAACAGACTAGACAAGACAGAATCAGGAAAAATGTAATGCAGTAACTCTAAAAAGGGTATGGTGTCCAAGATATTTAAATAATTAGCACATAGACATAAATATATGTGTGTGTGTGTATATATATACATATATATGTAATATGTATATAGGTACATGCACAAACATAACATACATATATATATATATATACATGCAAAAAATTCTTTAAAAATTCTTAACAACCATGTGAAAAAAGGCAAGTCATTTATAATAAGAGTAAAGCAAATCAAAACTGCACTAAGGTTTCATCTCACACACTGCACATGTTCAGAAATGACACAAGATGGGAGTAATTTTGGATGGATTATGGGAAGATTGGCACACTAGTACATTGTTGATGGAACTGTCAATCAATACAAATATTTTGGAAAAATTTAAAACCATGCAAATAAAGGGATTAAAATATCCCTGTCTTTTGACCCAGAGATTCTCCTTTTTGACTCTTATAACCTAGAAAGGCCATTGATAAGAAGAATGTCTCCATGCACACCAAAATATTTATAGCAGATTTTTTAAATAGCAAAGAACTGGAAACAAAGAGATGCCTATTTATTAAGGAATGACTAAAAAATTATGGCCCATTAATATAATGGGTTATTACTGTGTTGTAAGAAATGATGAATGCAATGGATACAAAGATGCATGGAAATATCTGAATGAACTGATGCAGAGTGATGTAAGCAATAGGGAAGCAATGACTACAACAAAGTAAATGAAAAGAACAACCTCTAAAAATAAATGTTGCGAAGTTATAAAGAAGAAGCATGGTTTCAGAGAAATGATAGAAGACGCCCCACCCGCTTGTAGAGGCAGGAGTACTAAAAGTGTTGTATATTTACTCATATTTTTAAAGTTTTTGATATATTGATAAATTATTATCCTTTCTTCTTCTTTTTATTTTTGTCTTTAAAAATACTATTTGTTAAACCCATATAAGTCATCAGCATTCCTGTTTATTACCAAAAAGTCTAGAAACAAGAGGTAGAAAGAGAAATTTCATTTGAAATAACTGTACAGTATAAAATACTTGGGAGTCTACCTGCCAAGATAAACCCAGAAACTATGAACTTTACAAAACACTGTAGACGCAAATAAAGTCAGATCTAAACAACTGGAAAAATATTAATTGTTCATGGATAGGTTGAGCCAATATAATAAAATGACAATTCTACTTAAGTTAATCTATTTATTCAGTGTCATACTAATCAAACTATCAAAAATTATTTTATAGAGCTAGAAAAAATAATAAAATTCATCTAGAAGAACAAGTTTGAGAATTTCAAGGCATCAATGAAAATAATAAGATGGAAGGTGGTCTGGTCATAGCAGATTTCAAACTGTATTATAAAGCAGTAATTATCAAAACAATCTAGTACCGACTAAGAAATAGAATGGTGATCAGTGGAATAGATTAGGTATATTTTATATTATAATATATGACCATAGTGGCCTACTATATGATAAACCCAAAGATCTAAGCTTTTGGAACAAAAATTCATTATTTGACAAAAACTGGGAAAACTGGAAAACAATGTGACAGAAGCTAGGTATAGATCAACATCTCACAGCCTATACTAAGATAAGGTCAAAATGAGTACATTATTTACTCAAAAAGTGTGATACCATAATCAAATTAGGAGAGTATGGAATAGTTTATTTGTCATGTCTATGGACAAGGGAAGAATTCAGGACCAAAGAAAATAGAGCATCACAAAAAGTAAATAGATAATTTTGATTGTATAAAATTAAAACATTTTTGCACACACAAAACCAATGCAACCAAGATTAAAGGGAAAGCAGAAAACTTGGGGGGGGGTGGTGGATTTTTGCAACAAGTATCTCTGATAAAGGCCTTATTTCTAGAATATATAGAGAACTGAGTCAAATTTATAAAAATACAAATAATTTTCCTATTGATAAATGGTCAAGGGATACGAACAGGCAATTTTCAGACAAAGAAATCGAAGTAATCTATAGTCATATGAAAAAATGCTCTAGAGCACCATTGATTAGCAAAATGCAAATTAAAACAACTCTGAGGTACTACCTCAAACCTATCAGATTGGCTAATATGACAGAAAAGGAAAATGACAAATGTTGGAGAAGATGTGGGAAAATTGGAACACTAATGCATTGTCGGTGGAGTTATGAACTGATCCAACTGTTCTGGAGGGCAATTTGGAACTATGCCCAAAGGCAAGCAAACTGTGTATTCTCCCTTGATCCTGTAATAATAGGTCTATATCCCAAAGAGATCATAAACAAGGGAAAAGGACCCACGTGTATGAAAAATATTTATAGTAGCTCTTTTTGTAGTAACAAAGAATTGGAAATTAAGGGGATGTTGATCAATTGGGGAATAGCTGAGCAAGTTATGGTGTATAATTTGATGTAACATTATTGTGATATAAGAAAGGACAAGTAGGATGATTTCAGAAAAAACCTGGAAAACCATATATGAACTGATGCAAAGTAAAGTGAACAGAACCAAGAGAACATTGTACTCAGTAACAGCAATATTGTATAATGAAGAACTGTGAATGATGTAGCTATTTTCAGCAATACAGTAATCTAATATAATCCCAAAGGACTCATAATGAAATATGCTATCTGTTTCCAGAAAAAGAACTGATAGTGTCTGAACACAGACTGAAGGATGCCATTTTTCACTTTCTTTCTTTTATTCTTCTTTAAAATTTGGATCTTCTTATATAAAACAACTAATATGGAAATGTTTTACATGATTGCACATCATCTCAGGGAGGGTGAAGGCAAGGGATAGAATTTGGAACTCAAAACTTTGAAAAAAAGTTAAATATTATTTTAACATGGAATTGGGGGAAAATAAAATATTATATATTAAAATGCTATTTTTCATGTGGAATTCTCTAGAAGAAGGAGGAGTAGTGACAATGGAAGGAACTATGACGAGGTAAAAAAAAAAACCCAAATTCTTAAATAAAAGCTTTTTTTTTTAAAAAAAAATAAGAGATCACTAGTAACTTTGAAGACAGAAATTTCGGTTGAAGTTGGAAGATAGACTGCAGAGATTTAAGAAGAGAATGAGAGGATACCATTTGTGACGACTTTCTCAAAAAGTATAGCCATGAAAGGGAGAAGTGAGAAAGAATGATAACTATAGCACAGAGATGGAGAAACCCAGTGAGGATTTTTTGAGGATAGGTATAATAATATAATGATAATCATAGGTATGATTACGTACAGGAGGAGAACAACCATTAGACAAAGCGATATTGAAGATTAGTGAGAGAGTATGGATGAGAGGAGGAGCAATCTACTAGAGAAGATAGGATGAAATGGGATCATTTGTGCACACAAAGAGGTTACCTTCGTAAGGAAAAGGGTTACCTCTTCATAAGAGACAGGTGAAGGAGGAAATAGTGGCAGAAGGCATTTGAGTGATGAAAGAAGAGGAGGGGGGCGAGGAATTGTTGGCAAGTGGCCTCAATATTTTCAATGAAATATAAAACAAGATTCTCAGCTAAGGGAGTGAGGGGAGGGAAGGCCTTAGGAGGTTTGAAAAGAGATGAAAAGGTTTGGAAAAGGGTATATGGTGAGGAGGATAGTGAACTGATTAGGGAAGAATAAAAGAATTGCCTTGCTCAAGTGAGGGTCCAGTTATGATTATATGACATAAATTTGTAGGGAAACTCAGCATGGTTTCATGATTTTCTCTGGCTTTGCTCATTAGTATGTGAATAGAAGCAATTGGAAAAGGATGGATGATGGGAATGACCCAAGGTTGAGGCTCGCTTATTATGTCTTATACTTTGAATAGCAATTCTATTCTTTTTTTGGATCCTCCCCTTACCCCAATAGAGACACCTTAAAAAGCTTTTTTCTCTGTCCATTCCACATTTTTGCATTCCTGATGCTTCTTGCAAGACTGTGCCATGCTTTTGCATTCATCTTTTGTTACCTGTCATTGCTTCCATCTTACATGCATGATAATATTAAAATTAATGTGCACTCCCTGAACTGTTTCCAGTGGATAAGAAGTCGCAGGAAATAGTGACATATCTTAGGGAACTGGAGGAAGCCATTGAGAGGCTAACAATTTTTGTCACGTAGGGGGATAATTAAGAGCTGACTGAATTTTAAAAATTATACTTAATTGAGCATTATGCAAACTCTTGGTTAAGGATGTATGTGGTTTCTTAGTTCTCACAGCACTCTCTGGGAATTGGTGCCTACAGAGGCACTGAAGGCCCTGTGTATCTGACTTGCCTAGGGTAACATAACCAATGATCTAGTGCCAGTTGTGGTTGATGATTAGTGGGCATCTTTGGTATACAAATAAATTTTGTCTGTACTCCTGGGCAGGGAAAATGGTTTGGAGGAAAGGCAGGACTCCTGATGCCCTGAGTCATGGTTACTATTCAGTCAGGAGCTTTGATATCCTGATTGGGTAGAAGGGGTTCTTATACTTCTACCAGAGGCTCATGGGACATAAGCACCAGAAGGGACTCCTAGGTAGTGTAGCTCCAAGGTGGGTGATATTTTTGTATTCCTATGTGTTACTGGACACCTCAACCAGCTCATGCAATCTTCTAGCCCTGTCTCTATAGGATTATCCACTTGAAATGAATTCCCTGGCCCATTGGGATAGGGAATTATGTAAGAAGTGTAAACATGTAAGAAGTCTGTCTAGGACTTGGTTGTTTTATTTCAATTCAATTCAACAAAATTCACTTAGTAGAACACAGGTTATAGAAAGTTTAGACAAGACCACCTCTATTGCCATGGGATTGACAGTCCAGGGCAAGGGCTCTTAACCTGAGGGCTGTGAACTTAATTTTTTAAAATAAATATATTCCAATAAATTGATTTACTTTATAATATTACACACACACACACACACACACACACACACACACACTTGTATTTTAAAAACATTATTCTGAGAAGGGGCCAGGCTTACCAGATTGACACAAAGGTCCATGACACAAGAAATAGTATGAATCTCTGAGCTATGGAAAGAAAGATAATACAAAAATAAATTATAATTAGATTTTTATAGTGTAGTTGAAATATTATAAGATGTGGAATCAAGAAATCTATGTTCAAATCCTGCTTCTGATTTTTTACTAGCTGTAAGTCTATGGGCAAATCACTTAATTTCTCTGACCCTCAGTCTCCTCATCTGTAAAATGGAGATTATAAAATTTATGTTACCTTATCTCTCAGTGATGTAAACAAGGTACTACAGTATAGAGAAAGTATATTGAATGTGCAGCTAGAGGGTGTAGATTTGAATCAATTCTGCTATATTTGTGTGACCTTGGGCTGGTCACTTAAGGTCCCAGTTTACTCATTCATCAAAAGAAAGGGTATGACTAGATTATCACTAATTTACCTCCCACCTATATACTCTTTAATCCTTCAAGAATTACATGGTTTAAAGTGACCTCAGAGGCCATCTAGCTCAACCCACACCTGAACAAAAATCTACTTATAACATACCCGGAAAAACCTTTCTGGGAAATGTATCATTAGGGGGAATCCACTATCTCCAAGGCAACCCATTCTACTTTCTGGGTACATCTGTTACAGCTAGTGGAAATCTATTCCTCTTTAACTTTTGCTGATTATTCCTTATTCTGAACTCCGAGGCACTACAGAAAAAAAAATAGTTTAATCCCATTTCTACATGAGAGTCCTTTGAATATCTGAAGACAATTTTAATGTTTCTTCCACCTCTTCTTTTCTCCAGGCTACCCATTTTCTTCAACACAAGAGATGGTATGGTAAAATGTAAAGAGCAATAGATCTGGAATTGGAAGACCCAGGTCCAGATCCCACCTCTGATGCTCACTATCCAGGGACAAACCACTTTATATCTTTGCGTATCAGTTTCCTCACTGGTAAAATGAAGGAGTTGGACTAGATACCCTTTAAGACTCCTTCCAGGGGCAGCTAGGTGGTGCAGTGAATAGAGCACTGGCCCTGGAGTCGGGAGGACCTGAATTCAAATGTGGCCTCAGACACTTAACACTTACTAGCCATGTGACCTTGGATAAGTCACTTAACCCCAACTGGCCAGCCTTCTCCCCTCCAAAAAAGCAAAAAAAAAAAAAGACTCCTTCCAGCTCTAAATCTATAATCCTCTGATCATAAGAACTCATCTTCACATGAGAAAATTTGAGACCCTCCATCATCATTGTTATCTATCCTTAAATTCTGTTCTTATCTTTTTTTTTTTTTGCTTTTTTTTGGAGGGGGGGAAGGCAGGACAGTTGGGGTTAAGTGACTTGCCCAAAGTCACTTGGCTAGTAAGTGTTAAGTGTCTGAGGTCAGATTTGAACTCAGTTCCTTCTGACTCCAGGGCTGGTGCTCTATTCACTGCACCAACTAGCCATCCCAAATTCTGTTCTTATCAATGTCCTTCCCAATACCTGATCACCAGAACCGAATGGAACCCTTCAGAGATGGTTTGATGAGGGGAGCATTTGGCAGGAGGTTTGCTTCCTTCTTTCTGGATGTTCTCACTCACCTGGTTCAGTATAAAATCACATTAGTTTTTTTTTTTTTTGGTTTTACTAAATCATCCTGTTGAAGAATATTGAGTTTGTCATTCATTAAAACTCTCAAATATTTTTGAGATGGATGGCTATCTAATTATGCTTTCTCTCATCTTTTGCTTATAAAGTTGATTTCTTGAACCTATATATAGAAATTTACATCTATCCCTGTCACCTTTGATCTTTTTAGATTTAGCAAAATGTTCTAGCTTGTTTGCTGCAAATCTGCATGCCACCAATGCCTTTCACCAGATGACTGATTAAAATATTAAGTAGCTTAAAGTCAAGGGCAGACCTTGTAAAACAATATATACATGTGGCAAGGTTATAATGATAAGTGCATTAGGAAGATATCAGAATTACTCTGTGTATGATCAGGGGATATTTCATGGAGGTGATGACATTTGAGATGGTCTTTTAAAAATAAGAAGGAATTTAGAAGGTTGAGGGAGGACATTCGGACACAGGGAACAATTTGAATGAAGCCCCAGAGACAGAAAATCTTTTAGGAGGATAGAGAGAATAGTTGAGATTGGCTTGAACTTAGAATGAGCATAGTGAACTTAGAAAGCACCAGAATAAGAGGGGATAGAGCTCCAGATTTTGGACAGCCTTACATGTCAGAGAAGTGATCTTGAATTTCATTTGGTGGGAAATAATGATTTTAAACTTATCTCTCTTTTGTTACCTGCCCCACCTCCTTACCCCTTAAAAAACAAAACAAAATCTAGTTCCTTTGGGAAAGCCAGTAGGTATAAGATAATGTCTTTCCTCCACCAAAAAGTCACTTATCAAGCTAGTCAATCAAAGAGCATTTATTAAGCTTTTCATTGGACTAAGCTCTGGGGATACAAAGAAAAGTAAAACCTTTGTACCTGCTCTCCAGGATCACTGGCAAGAAATAATAGTCAAACAAGTATGTATGTATAAGATGTACACAGTGTAGATGAAAGGCAATCTTGAAGGGAAGGCACTGAGTGGGGTGGAGTTAAGGGAATGACAGGGGATTTGGAAAGCCTCCTGAAGAAGGTAAAATTTGAGCTAAGCCTTGGAGGAAGCCAAAGGATTCAGGAGATAGATCATTCCAGACATGGAACACAATCACTTTTGAGGCACATGATGGCTGTCTGCCAGGAGATAGTGAGGAACTACAGGTTGACCAGAGTAGCTGGAACATAGAATTTATGGACTGGAGTAAATGAAAGACTGGAAAGGTGGGAAGGAGCTATTTTTGAAGGGATTTAAACGCCAAACAGAGGATTTTATATTGGATCCTAGAGTTTATAGGGAAATACTTGAGTTTATTTAATGGAGGATGAGGTGGGAGGTGATGGATAACATGACCGGATCTGTACTTTAAAGAAACTGATTTGGCAACTGAGTGAAGGATGATCTGGACTGAGGAGAGAATTGAGATAGGGAGACCTATCAGAAGAACTGATAAATAGAAGTATGTATGGAATGATTTTACATATATGTATATGTGTGTGTGCATATTTACTTATGTCTAAAGGTAGCCATCTCTGGGGTAGGAGGGGTGGAAAGAAGAAAAAAGAAAAAATTACATGATAACTTTTATTAAATTTTTAAAAGGAATAGCTAGTTGTATATAATAGATTTTTGGTTTTTGTCTTTCCTTTGGGGAAAGTGGATTTGTGAATGAACAGAAGGGGATATCCAAAGGAAATGTTGTGATGGTAGAAACAAAAGATTTGGAACCAAGTTATATATGTGGTGTGAGTGGAAGTGAAGAATTCAGATGACACCAAGGTTGTGAGCCTGATGTAACTCAGAGGAGGGTGGTGTCCTTGACAATGATAGAAAAGTTGGGAAGAGGAGAGAGGCTGGAGTGAAAGATAATTAGTTCTATTAAGGATACTTTGAATGTGAGATGTCTGTAAGATGTCTATAAGATTGAGATATTTGAACAGTAGTGGGTGATCTGGAACTGTCATTCAGGATTAGGGTTGGGTATATAGATCTGAGAATCATCTGCATAGAGATGATGATAATCCCTGGGAAAAAATGAGAAAACCAAGAGAGACATGTATATGTGTGTGTATATAGATGTATATGTACATATATGCATGTATGTATATATGTCTGTCTGTATGTATATGTGTATATGTGTATATATGAAAGAACAGAGTCTACAAACAAGCCTTGGGGGTGCCTACAATAAGTGAGCATTATCTTGATGAGAACACAGTAAAGGAGACTGAGTAGTTATCAGATAGGTAGGAGGAGAACCAGGAAAGAGTTTTTGTTGTTCAGCCATTTTTTGGTTGTGCCTGACTTTGTGACCCCCTTTGGGGATTTCTTGGCAAAGACGCTGGACTGGTTTGTCATTTCCTTCTCCAGCTCATTTTACAGATGAGAAAACTGAGGCAAACAGGGTTAGGCAAACAAGAAAGAATAGTCATGAAAATCTAGAGAGAAGACAGTATCAAGAAGAAGAGGGCAATCAACTCTGTTCAAGGCTGTAGGGAGGTCAAGAAGAATGAAAACTAAGGGAAGTCCATTAGATTTGGTGATCAAGAGATCATTGACAATTTTGAAAAGACCAATTTCAGTTGAATAGTGATGTAGAAACCTGCTTGTAGAGGGTTAAGGAGAGAATGAGAGAAGAGGAAGAGAAGGCACGTAGTATAGATAACTTTCTCAAGAGTTTATTTTAGAAGGAGAGGAAGGTTGGATCAAATGAATGTTTTTGAAGGATGGAGGAGACATAGATGTTTGTAGGCAACAGGGAAAGTGCTAGTAGATAGCTGAGGAATTAAAAATTAGAGTGGGGATGATAATGGGGACATATGATGAAAAAGATGGGAGAGGAATAGGGTCAAGCATACTTGCAGAGGGTTTTTCTTTGGCTAGAAAGACCACATTTTTATATGAGACAGTAGTAAAGGAGGAAATAGTGGGAGGAGATGTCTGGGTATTGTGAGATAAGGAAGAGAGAAGGGGGAGCTGTTGGTGAATGGCTTTCATTTTTTTCAGTTATGTATAAGGTAAGTCTCTAAGATGAAAGGGATGGGGAAGGGGATGCTATGGAAGGTTTGGGGAGAAAGCAAAAACATTTAGAAGAAGCACTGGAGTGAATTTGATAGTATATGGATTTGTAGAAGGTATAAAAAGTCTGCACTGCTCCAGTAAGAAACAATTGATATTATGAAATATAAATTTATAGTGGACCTAACCATCTTGGTTTCATTATTTAACTCTGTTCAGCTGCATATGAATAGGAGTAAAGGAGAAGGATGATAGGAACAATGTTTATTAAGCCCTATTATGAACTTGGACTTCAGGGAGATGCTAATGGGGATTATAGAAGAAATCTTGAACATGGACCATGCCCTCATGGAGCTTAATTAGGGGCACAAGTCATGTATGTGTGCCCTGAGGCCCAGAAGTCCCCCTCCACAAGGGAACTCTGGGTATAGGCTCAAACAGACCTGGATTTATATTTGACTGGCTAAACCTTAAGAAAAGGTATCAGGTTTCTTTCTCTGTGGAGCTTATCCCTTCTATTACAGAATGATTCTGGGGAAATTGCTAAAACAACATGTGTTTGTGGCCAGTGTCTACTGTTTCTCTGAAATGTGGATAATGGGATCTTTTCTAGATAAGTTACTTGATTTATAAAATGGGTATCAGGTATGGACGAGCTCTATTTCTTCCAGCACAGAAAATGTGCAAAAGACTTACAGACATATCCCATAGAGAAAGTATAAAGTACCTCAATTAGTTCATTACACCTATTATTTTCCCCCTGGAAGGTTGACATAACTTTTTGCAGGTCTGCCGAATAGATAATTAGTATTTGCATCAACTGGCTTTGAGCAATCCACAGGGTCTAGGTCTCTGTCCAGCTAGGGCATAGGACATAGACTCATGAGTTCTTCAACTATAGCTTGATCCTGGTGATGGCTGTCTTCTCCAAGAGACTCTTTCCCCCTCAAGTGATGCTTGAATTCCGAATTCTGAAATTCTTAATCCACAATGCTATCGCCAAAGTTGGAAACATCCGGATAACCTAGATTATATCAAATTGAAAAGTTTCTGTACAAACAAAGCCAATGTAACCAAGATTAAGAGGGAAGTGGGAAATTGGGAAAGAATATTTGCAACCAGTATCTCTGATAAAGGCCTCATTTCTAAAATATACAGAGAATTAAGTAAAATT
>JAQQSU010011658.1:0-12115 GCA_028627135.1 Pseudochirops cupreus
TAGAGATGGCAGTGCCAAGAAACAGGAAGGAAATAGCATCAATCAAGCATTTAAAGAAAATTCACCTTAGAGATCCATAGTTTAAGAAGACAAGACAGATAAGGGAGGCAGATTAGGAGGTAATGATCTACATAGTGTAGACACATACTTTTACATACTTAAAAACAAAACAAAACAGAAAAAGCTGTATACAATGACTGCTTAAAATTGTGGTTTTCTGTTTTTCTTTGCACAAAAGACATGTGAGCCCCAATCCTGCTTCTTGTACAAATGATAAATCAGTGTCATAGGGTTTAAACAGTCCTTTCACTATATCATATATTCTATAATACTCTCAATAGAAGCAATTCTCAAGGCAGTTTAAAAGTAGTCCAGAGGTTAAAAATAAATAAAAGCCACTGACAAGACGCAGTTAGCATGGAAATTATCTGAGGTCTTGGGAGTGGCCCTAGCAAAATCTCAAAAAAAATTTTTATATTTCTTTGGACCAAAGGCCCTACAGCCGGGTCCCAGATCAATCCTTCAGGTAGCAAAGTTAACCTTAACTGCCTGTACCATAATTTCCTTCCTTGCAATAGTTCTGTCTGGTATATATATGCAAAACTGGGGGGTAGGTATTAACTCACACCTCTCCAGGCCCACAAAAGGGGTGTTTTACATCTGCCAACTTCAACCAATGTAACTATATTCTATAGCTGTTATAGGCAGCTATACTTTCATTGGGTGATTAGCTTCTTAGACTGAATTACAGAATCAAAGGTGTAAAACAGGTGTGAACAATTCCCAAATACTCTATTGATTCAGTCAATCCATTATTTAAAAGCATAAAGAGGTTGAGGTCAAATAACCTAATTAATTTGGAAGGAGTGAAAAGCTCCTAGTAACCGGATGAAACCTGGTGACCAAATATATTGGAATTGTTTGAAAGAATTAGACACTTCTCTGGGACTAATCAGAGATTTCAGCAAATGCTTTGGCATTTAAGTTGTTGGAGCGATTTGAGGTACCGGACCCTTGCCTGTTACCAATCCAGCTGCTGCCTGGGATGGGGGAAGATAGTTCAGAATCCTACTTCTCAGCATCCCTCTCTCCATGTCATTGGAAATACTAGATCAGTAATGAACAATACATTCAGGTGGGAAATGAGAGAGGAGAAACACAACATCCTGAGGAGAGGCAGCTTTGGAGAACTTTCTTCCAGGCAGAGAGAAATGAAACTTGAGGACTCTAGGAAAACCCGGACCTTCATGGCCCAGCAGAGAACTTCATAAACACTCCAGGAATAGAGAAAAGGACTTTCATTAGACCAAGAGCTGCGTCACCTCTTTGCTACTTGTGCTCTCTAAGCTTGAGCCCACCTTTCCCTGAACTTTGTATGGACTTGTGGTACTGGAGTGGGCCCCTAGGAACAGGAAAGAGGAGCCCCTAGGCCTAGCCTAACCACTCAACCTTTTCTTAGTACAACTTGCATCAAAACAGGTCTTAGAACAGTTGGCTACCCCAACCACAGCTCTCACCCTGACCAATCCCCTCAGAGCTCCCAGTCAAGGACCACAAACAGCTTTTAGCCCCCCAACTAATCCCCACAAAGCTCGTGGTGAAGGGATTCTCCCCAGTGTGGCAGAAATGCAGTAACAACACCACCTGCCCAAGTTACCTATGTGAGGACAGGACCTTCATTAACATCTTATGAATATTTTTTTGAAGGGACTCCCTAGAGCACAAGTCAGGTCTTTGTCTGATATTCCCTCGGAAGTATCCCTCTGGGCATGGACTAGCTAAAACCTCAGACACCTCTTTTGGGCCTCCTAGAGGTGTAGACCTACTCACCCATTTCCCTTCCTAAGGACTATATAAGCCAACCAACCAGTGCCCTCATCTGCTGGCTTGCCCTTGCTTTCAGCCACAATAAATCTCTCTTCCAAATCTGAGGCAGCCTAAGTATTTTCCTTGATGCTCTAACCATAAAAATGCTCCCAGGGCAGTACTGTATCCCATGCTTTTATTTTTACCCTACCATATTAGTAAATACTCCTTTGAAAAAACTGATTGACTCATTGATAGCAACTGATAATAGATATTGGGGTAAAATAATTAATTGCCCTCTAGGTTCAGAATCTGCCAAAGTGGGAGCTGAAAAGGGTGAAGAATAGGAGTGTTGAGGGTTAGATAGGATGGATTTCCATTGAAATCCTTTGAGGGTTCTATTAGTCTAAAAGAATTACCAGGCATAAGCAGTCTTGGCAGTTTTAAAAGGGTTTATTACGCTTGTCAGCGGGCAGGAGAAAATTGAGAGGAATCCTGCAAAGTGTGGGGATTGGGGGTACTGATTATATAGTGACAAAGTCATACAAAGGTGGAGTTAGGGAGGAGCACCCAGCCTGTCTGCCCTGAAAGGTACCCCTTTGATAAGGTGGATGAGTTCGTTTGTTAGGAGTTATCTTACAGCTGGTCAGGAGAACAAAGGGGTAATCCTTTCTCTAAGGAATCCTTTTAAGAATTCATAAGTGTGGCCTGTTATAGTTAATGAGCTTCAGGGAAGATACTTGTGGGGGGGAGGGAAAGAGTTAATGCTTTACAGCTGGGGGGGAAAGGTGACCCTTTTCATAGGCCGATGTCACAAGCCAATATCACATACCTAGGTGCCTGAACACAAATGAGATCCAAGACAGTCACCCCAAAATACCGCAAAGGCACCTCAGCACCCCTTCAGGAGGAAAGAAAGTAGTGCCTACATTTGCGTGTGGAAATATTTGCATTTGTTGGTGTCTGTTTCAGAACCACAAAAGTTCTCTGAGAGCTCAGAGTTGGGGGAAGTGTGAGACATTGAAATGAAGGCAGAGTCGCACAGGACGTTCCCATCTTCCTTACTCCAAGCCTTTTCACTGGCTCTCCTCAATGCCTGCCTCATCTCCCATTTAGCTTTCCTGAAGTCCCACCTTCAAGAAGCTTTTGCTAATCCTTAATCTTAGTGCCTTCTCTCTAAGATGACTCCCAATGTGTCCTGTATGTATCTTGACAGTACATAGTTATTCGCCTCTTGTCTCCCTCAATTAGACTATATCCCTAGTGCCTGGCACATGCTTAAATGCTATTTGATGGACAGTTTTAGTCAAATGAATAGGAACCCTGGAGTCGAGCTCAGTGGCAGAGGATATAGTCAGGACAAACTTAAATTCAGATGCAGCCTCAGACACTTGCTAGCTGTGTGACCCTGGGTAAGTCACTTGACCCTGCTTCAGTTTCCTTATCTGTAAAATGGGGTGCAGAAGGAAATGGCAAACCAATCCAATATCCTTGACAAGAAGACCCCAAATGGGGTCACAAAGAGTGAGACAAGATTGAGCAGCAGCAACTCAGGAGTCAAAAAACCTCAAGCACCCGGGCCTCAGACGCCTCGTCTGCAAGAGGAGGAGATTCTTTATCGCTCTTATCTGTTGTCCAAATTCAAGTAGCCTCTGAGGCAGAGTCAGGAAGAAAGTGCTTTTGGGGGGGATCTCTGGACAGGCTGCATTCACAGATGCATTATAAGGTCTGAATAAAAGGCTATAACGCTGGATAAATGAATGAAAGGCATTTATCAAGGGTTTCCTCGTGGTCGTTCACACGCAGCCCCTGACCCTTCAGGGCACCCTCCCACTTGCGCGGTGACACCTCCGCGCCTCGGGTAACCCCAGCTGGGGGAATGAGGGTGGGGGGCAGAGGTGGCTCAGCCCCGGCCCTGCCACGTCCCGCCGCCCACAGCGCGGCGGCCACGGAGGCCCGAGCGGCCCGAGCCGGGGGAAGCGCCGCCCGGGACTCGGGCGGAGGAAGGGCCAGAGGCTGACGTGGCAGGCGGCGCGTCACTGCCGCCGGCCATTTTGGACGTGGAGGAAGCCGCTTCGGGCGCCAACTCCGGACCGGGGGCAGCCTGGGCGATCGGCTGGGTCCGCGGCTCTGCCCCCCGACCCTCCTCCCGCCCCCTCGGCCGGCCCGTGCCGCCTCGACTTCAGGTGAGCCCCGGGGGGCTGACGAGACCCCAGTTCCCCCGGGACCCCCCGGGAAGGGGCGGGTCTGGGGGCTCCGACCCCAGCTCAGAGGGCTTATTCCGGGGTGACTGGCCCGGGGTGGGGGGGGCGGCGTCACTGCGGGGCCGGGGCGGGGGAACTTCGGGAAGGTTTGCTGAGGGAGCCTCGCTGGGGCCTAAAGCTAATTAATGAGTGACTTGGCGGAGGGAGGGAGCGGAGACGTGGCAGCAGTGGCAGGTGGGCGGCCCCGAGCCCGGGCCATCTTGCTCTCCGGGAAGGCGAGGTGCGGGGCTGCTTCTGTGAGACCCGGACCCCGGATCCCCGCCCTGCTGGAGGCTTCCAGCTGCCCTCCTTCCACCAGGTCCGTGATTCCCCGAGCTCAGAGACCCCTTTGCCGCCCCGCAGGTTGCCGCACCGCCTTCCAGAGGAGACCGGACCGAAGCGCACTTTGGTGACTTGACCAACGTCCCCCAGCCTGTGAGTACCGGAGTTGGGACTGGGATGGATGAACAGCGTTTATCTAGTGTTTCCTCGTAGGTGTTTGTATACAATCAGCCTAATTAGAAGAGGCTCATTGATGTCTCAGATCACCCTCCTGAATTATGTTTTATGTGTTCTAGGATGATATTGCTGCACCTTGGGTAACCCTGGGTCTTCCAGGATTTGAGGTCAGCTTTCTATCCCTTATGCCCCGTAGCTTTTTCTTTTTTTCTTTTTTCCGATTCACCCAAAGAAATTTAAACGACAGCCCATTTTTATCCCATTGGAGATGAGGATCAATAGGTTCTGGAGAATTCTTGGATATGAGGCATTTAAGATAAAAAAAATGCATAAGACTTCATAGTTTATTGACTCGTTTAATCAGTAAATTTTAAGTGGCTCCTGTGAGTCAGACACTATTCCAGATAAGAATACAAAAACAAAAGCGAAGTAATAGTCCTTGCCATACAAAACAAAAACTAATCGATACCAGTTATTGGGGAGGGGGTACTAGCAGCAGAAGGAATTGGGAAAGGCTTTATGTAGAAAACTTGAGCTGAGACTTAAGGGAAACCAGTAAGAGCCAGAAGTCAGTCGTTAAGCATTTAGTAAGAACCAATTATGCCAGGCACTATGCTAAGTGCTGGGGATACAAAGAAAGGCAAAGAACTAAGTCTTATGGATGAGGATCTCACAATCTAAGAGGGTGCACATCGTGCAAACACCTGCACAAAAAGCTATATACAAGATACACTAGAAATAACGCAGCAAAGTCACTAGAATTAATTAAAAGGGATGGGTAAAAACTTCTTGTAGAAGTTACGATTTTAGCTGATACTTGAAGGAAACCAGGGTAACTGTGATGGGGGGATGAAGAAGGAGAATATTCCAGGGGTGGCAGACAGAGAAAATCACTGAAGCCAAGAGATAGTGACTTCTTCAAAGAACATGGAGGAGGCTGAAGAATATATGGTGGGATATAGGAGATGAAAACCAGAAAGGTTGGTGGAGGCTAGATTATGAAGGGCTTTGAATGCCAAACAGGATTTTGTATTTTATTCTGGATGTGATAGGGAGTCACTGGAATTTGTTGAGTAGGGGTGAAATGGTTGACTCAGAGCTTTAGGAAAGTCATTTTGGCTGCTAAATGGAGGACGGATTGCAGTGGGGAGAGACTTGTAGCAGGTGCGACAACCAGTAGGCTGTTGCAGTGGTACAGGTGTGAGAAGATGAGAGCATGTACCAGGGTGATGGTTACATCGGAGGAAAGAAGGAGCATATCTGAGAGATGTAACAGGCCTTGGCACTGACTGCCCTCCAGCTATGAGAGAAAGACAGTGCAAAAGCAGGGAGACAGGAGACTGAATGTCTTCTACAAGGAACTGTAAGTAGGCTAGTTATAGCTGGATTGTAAAGTTCATGAGGGAAGGAAAGTAGCCCAGAAAAGTGAAGAGGGTCCAGGTTACAAAAAGGTTTAAAAGCCAGAGGATTTTATATTTGATCCTGGAGATAATAGGGAAATACTGAATCTCATTGAGCAGGGCTCAGTCACCTTTGCAGCTGAAGAGACTTTGTCAGTAGTTCAGGCCAGTGTGCATGAGTGCTTAACTAGAGTGGTAGCTGTGTGAATGGACAGAAAGGGAGGTATTTGAGAGATGTGAAAGTAGAAATGACAATTTGACAATGGATTGGTTATGTATAGCAAGAGTGAGGAGTGGGGATTCTGCCAAGATGATCTTGATAACTGGGAGGGTGGTGCTCTTGACTAATAAAGAAGTTAAGAAATGAGACTTTGAGTGGGAAAATGAGTTTGAGAATCATATGGGGCTTCTATTTGGGAGAGAAACTTGGCTAGATACATAGATTGGAATGATCTACATCGAGATAAAAGTTGAATTTATGGGACCTGCTACGATTACCAAGCAAGATATAGAGAGAAAAAAGAAGAGGGCGCAGGACAAACGTTTGAAGGATAACTCATGATTAATAAGCATGACATGAATGAAGAAAGCAAAGGAGACTGAGGATGAGCAGTAAAAGGAAGCATTGTCATGGAAGCTGAGAAGGAGAGTGTCCAGGAGAGGATGAAAAAGGGTCATGAAGAAGTAATGCTGAGAAAAGGTGATTAGATTTTGAAATTGAAGTCATTGGTTACTTTGGAGACAGCAGTTTTAGTTGAATGATGACTAAAAGAGAAGAGATGATAATAGATGCTGTCTCTGGGAATATAGGAAGGGATTGACCACATCATCATTAGTGAAGGGAGTAAAGGTGGAAGGAATGGGAGATGGTAAGAAAAGGTTTTGAGATAACAGGTTAAGGTTGAAGAGAGTTCAGTGGTGAGTGCTGTTTATTTTCTCAGTAAAGAATGAGGTATTGTTGCCTTTAGCCAAGAGAGTGAGGAGAGGAGATGGTAGGGGAGGTTGGAGGAGAGAAGTTAGGGACTAAACGGGATGTAGAATCAGTTAAGTAGTAGTAAATGACTGCCTTACTGCCACGAGGGTACAGATGGCACAAGTGTATAGTGGGCCAAGCAGCTGATTGCTGCATGGTTGCTGCTTTCCTCCAGGTTTGTTTCAGCAGCGTATGAGTAGGGAGACACGTGGTGGAAGTAATTCATAGTTGGAGTTTACCAAGGATTGAGCAACACTAGGACAGGGGGCAGGCAGATCAAGAATAGAGGATGGTATGGAGTAGACAGTGTTAAGTAAAAGATTAGACTGGAAAGAGAAGAAAATGAAGCCAGAGCAGGGTAGGTATAGGAACATGCTGGAGGATAGACTGTTGTCAAAGTATGGATTAAGAATAGGTTTAGAAGGAAGAAACATCAGGAAAAGAGAGAGTGATCTGCATTTGGGGTCAGAAGACTTTGATTCTAGTCCTAACTCAACTTAGCAGCTCTGTCACCTTGGACTTGATGAGCCCTAGTTTATCTGTATTATGAGAATAATACTTAGGCTACCTGCCTCAAATTGTTGTTGTAAGGATCAAATGAGATAATTATATGTAAAGTCTTCTGTGACCCTTGAAGCCCTACGTAAATGTAAATGTAAACTTTTGCTATTCTTACTTAGTACTTTATGGAAATCCATGATTTCACCTCCATGCATGCATAATTCACCCATGCCAATTATAGCCCCTTCACTCCCTATTAGATAGTCTTTATTATTTACTCTGGCTAAAGTTCAGCTGGTGACCAGATTTGGGATGAGCTTACCTAATCTTAGAATATTCCTTGGCTGATGCACATGTAGGCAAGATGGTTTCCACTTAAAGCCTTGCAGCTTGGTCTAGGATCTCCCCAGATTTTGTGAACCATTGCTGTGTCCTTTAAGAACCTAGGTTCACCTTCACCCTTTGATCATTCAGTGGGGTAAAAACTTAAGAGAGCCCTATGGTTTAATCATATTGAAGTGCCCCTAAATATTGTTAAGGATATAAAAAGATTGTGTGCATGTAATTAATTGAAATTGGCTTATAAACAAAAAAGAACTTAAATATTGCAGTGTTATCTTTCAGAGTGGTTAATGTCAAAGACATTGTACTTATTCTGGTTGTAACATTCTTGTTTAAGACTTTTTTGTAGCTCTTGTTTTGAAATTGCTTTCAATGTTAAGTTTACGACCCTTGCAAGAAAATGAACCTCATTACTTTATAGTTCTATCTTGATTTTGACTCCAAATAATATCATACAGGTTGAGCATCCACTTATTTACCAGACTTAACTCCAGGCAGTTTTGGGTTGTTTCCAGAAAACATCTGATCAGTCACTAAGCATTTGTTAAGTGCTTACCACCTGCTAAACACTGAGGCATAAAAATAAAATCATTTCTGTCCTCAAGGAGCTTATATCCTATTGGGGGGAGTCACTGTTTACATGTATAAATGTATGTGAAAAAAATATAAGGTATTTTTGAGGAGATTAGCCAACTAGTAGCTAGGGGGAACAGGAAAGGCAGGATGTAGGATAACATTGGAGAAGGAAAACAGCAATTTTCAGTGGAATAGGAATACATTCCAAGTAAAGGGGGAATAGCCTGAGCAAGACAACAGGAGTTGGGACATTGTGTGAGAAATACAGGGCCGGTTTGATTGAAATGAAGAATGCATGAAAGGGAGTAATATATAACAAAGCTCAAAAGGTAGGTTGTGGGGGCATTTAAATGTCAAAAAGGCAGTGTTTGTGTTTGATTCTAGAAGTCATAGGAAGCCATTGGACTTTATTGAGAATGGGGGAGTGAACATGGTCAGACCCTTGTGTTTTAGAAATATCACTTTGGCAGCTATGTAAAAAATAACTTGGAAAGAGGAGAAATTCAGTTAGAAGGCTATTGAAAAAGTTCAAATGAGAAATGATGAGAACCTGACGACCCTGTTTATATAGAGGAGGGAATGAAATGAGAAAGTGTAGAGGGCCAATTGACAAAACATTAAAATTGATTTGGATATGTAAGCTGTGAGGGACAGTGAAGTGAGGTAACAGGAATAAGGAAGTTCAGGAAAAAGGATGCTAGAGGAAAATAATCTTAAGAGGCAGAGATGAGGAGGGAATTGAATAGACATAAAAATCCAAGTAACAAGAATTTATTAAACACCTACTCTGTGTCAAGCAATCTGGTGAGTGCTGAGGATACAAACTTAGGAGTGGCCTTGACTGAGGGCCTTTTTCCTGGCAGTTTATGTTTGATGTTGGAATGAATGCCTCATAGGTCGCTCAGCAGTTAAGAAAAGGACGTTTACTTAGCCTTGTCATAGAAAGACTATTCCACAAGGAAACTCTAGCTCTTAGTTTGGGTATGATGAGGGAGAGAGGGAGATGGATTTCTAGGAAATTCTTCAAGGGTTCTTTTAGTCTGAAATGAATTACCGGACTCAAGCAGTCTTTTGGCAGAGTTATAAAAGTTTATTGTTATGCTGACTTTGCAGCGAGCAGGAGAGGTAGGGGGACCTGGGAGCTTACAGGAATCTGAGGCATACATTATAAAGCCATAAAGCTGTCAGTCAGAGATTAATTATGCTAACTAGGTGAGTAAGGGTGGGATTAGGGAGGAGTTTAGGAGTGGTCAGTGCTTAAAGGGACATGCAATTTTTGTGGCAACTGGGCAGGTGTATTGCCCATAATTCACTGGGAGAAAGCCCATGGGGGAGGGGGCTACCAGGAGATATGGTTTTTGGAAACGTGTCTGAGTAGTGAGGCTGGGTGTGTTGACTGGTTTGGTCTGAATAACTTCACAAGGTTTGGTAGGCCTTTCTCTTCCTTAGGTAACCAGAAAGCTGCCACCTCATTAGGTAACATCAAGAGCTTGGACTCCTAGGTTCATTGCAGATCTGTCAATGATACCATGAATAAAATAGGGTCCTATCCTATCCCTAAAATAACTGTTTGGCATAAAAATCATCTTAACAGCCACTGTATAAGCTGCACTTCAAACTTAGCCTTATTTTCTGAAAAGGTTTGTCTTTCATGGAGCTTGTAATACTGCTGAAGGGGGTGAAATTTACTAATAACTCATTTCACAACACCTCAGGTTGGCAGGTGATTTAAATATTATCATTCCCATTTTACAGATGAGATACAGGCCAGAGAAGCAAAATGATTTTGCCTAATGTTACAGAGGTAGGGTGGCAGTTTTAGTATATGAATCCATATGTTCTGATTCCAAGTCCAGGTTTTTATATTGAATCAATTTTATATTGAATACATGTTTTTGGTATCACTGATGAAAGGCAAGAAAAATATTTTGAGAGCTCATGGAGGTGACACAAAGTGTTACATTTGTTTAATAATAATAGTAGCTAGCATTTATGTAACACTTTGAAGTTTGCAGAACACTTTTCATTTGAATCTAACAACCCTTTTTTATATCTTATTTAATTTTATTCCGACATCTCTGAAAGAGGAGGGCACCTGCATTTTATAGATTAGGAATCTGAAACATACACAGTAAGGAGAATTGGACTAGAATTCAGGTCTCCAGATTCTGCATCTTCTGCTTCACTGCATCATTTTCATTTCTACACACTGTTGAACATTATGTCATAAAGACTGATAGGTTAAGCATTATTTTCTTCTAGCTCTTATATCTTACTATTCTATTATGATTGCCTTCTCTTTTTAAGTAGTAAAAAATTAAGACTTTTAATCTCATCTCTAAGAGTCATTTATACATCAGATCTCAGATTATTAAACTTCTAAATTAGCAATTAAAATTTTGAATAAATAAGCAGCTTCATTTTATGATTTATATTATTGGTAGCAATTTTACAAAGTGTTTTATGTTAGTAGGGTTAGCAGTGTCTTTATTTTTAAAAGTAATTATAATTTTATCTTTGTTACCCCCTTTTCTTTTAAATATTTTATTGATTCCCTTTCTCAACATCAATTTAATTTCCCACTGATTTTCTACCTACACCCTTACAACTCTCCCTTGTAACAGATTTGATTAAGTGAAACAAATCAACACATTGGTCATAAGTGAAAATGTATGTCTTAGTTTTCACCACTAGTCTTACCATCTGTTGCCCAAGGCCCAGGGCATGCTGAACTCCTTATGAGTCACTGCATCCAGCAGTGTTTGAAAGTCTTTCATTGTTTCCTTTACATTATTTTGGGCATCGTAGATAGTTCTCAATTTAAGTTAATTCTCATTATGCATATTCAGGCTCTGGTGTGGGCAGGAGTAGAGGGCCCCATACCAGGGATCCTGTGCTTTAGGTACTGAAGCCATTATGGCTTGGGGTGGGGGAGAGAACCTGAAGCCACTCTGACTTGGGGGGGGATTTCCAGGTACTGAAGCTGCTTTGACATCAGGGGTGGGCCATTTGGAGTCCAGTGAGTGGAGGGAGAAACTGCTGAACTGTCTACAATCCACTTAGATTAAGCGAGAACTGGCTATGTTGTCTCAGTTCTCCTTAATTCACTGTGTCAGTTCATATGTCTTTCCAACTTTCCTTGAATTCTCCATGTTCTTAATTTCTTAAAATATAATATTCCATTACATTCATATAACACAGATTGTTTAGTTATTCCTCAGTTGATAGGCATCCCTTTATTTTCTAGTTCTTTGATAAAATAAAAAGTACTGTTATAAATATTTTTGTCATAGACAAGCTACTTACCCTCTGAATGCCTCTGTTACCTCACAGGGTTGTTGTTAGGATCCAATGAGATGACAGTTGTCAAGGCACACTTAGCCCAGTACCTGGTATATAGTAGGCACTTAATAAATGCTTGTTCCCTTTCCCTTTCCTCAAATGGTAACTTCCTTTAGTAAACTCAGGTTTTTGGATTTATGAAGCACAATGCTACTGTATTTGCTTCTGTATGTTTTATACCTAATCTGTTCCACTGATTGATCTCTCCTTTTTTTTTTTTAACCAGTACCAAATCATTTTAATTTTTCATGCTTTGGAGGAAATTTTGTAATCTGGTACTGATAGACTACCTTTTTCTCATTATTACCTTTGAGATTGTTAAACTTCTATTTTTCGTATGAACGTTATCTTTATTTCTAGCTTTATAAAATATTCTTTTGGGAGTTTAGTATAGCACTGATTATATAGATTAGGAAGTATTGTCAGTTTCATTATATTAACTCAGCCTCTTCGTGAGTAGTTAATATTTCTCC
>JAQQSU010011659.1:0-12115 GCA_028627135.1 Pseudochirops cupreus
AAGTCCCAGGGACTTTTCCTAGGAGAAGCTAATATGTCCCCAGCAGAAGCCCTAGCTGATTCCCAGAATCAAAACCACTTCACCCAGGTTCCCAAAATCAAAATCATTCTCTCCAGCCTGGGCCCTTCCTCTTCAGCCTCCCCAGCAGCAGCTGCTTCTGACTCCACGCAGCTTGTCCCAAGAAATTCTGACTCTCCCTCTCTGGGGCTTTTCCTTATATACAGTATTGCTCCTCCCTTTTCAGCCCCTTCCTGTTACATCAGCAACAGGAGTTCATACCTTCTGTTTCTTTAACAGAGGCTTAATTTGAACTAGGTGCTAAGTAGCTCTCAGCTTAGCAATACAAAAGGAACTTCAAATTTCATTACTATTACAAAGAGTTCGTGGGTGTCTGAGGTTAGATTTTAAATCAGATCTTGGGGTGACTAGGTGGTGCAGTAAATAGAGCACCAGCTCTGGTGTCAGGAGGACCTGAGTTCAAATCCAGCCTCAGACATTTGGCACACTTACTAGCCATGTGAATTTGGGCAAGTCACTTAATCCCAATTGCCTTCTAAAAAGAAAAAAAAAAGAATGAAATCAGATCTTCCTGACTCCAGGCCCAGTGCTTTATCCCTTGCACCATCTACCTGCCTCAAACCTACTGCACACAGTTAAAAGCCATCAAACTGAAAACATGAAAGAAGTGGAGGAATACTTTGAAAAATGTAAAATACTGTATCAGCAATTCAGTACTCACAATGCCTACGGTTAACTGTCAGTATGCTGATATGGTTATTAATCACAAAATGTAGCAGGCTCTCTACATGAGAGAAATATAGCTAGAGCATTTATTTAAATACTAGAAAACTGAGTCCCAAAACCAGAAAGTCAAAGCTAACACAGTAGTTATGAAGTTGGCACATGTAGTTAAAGTAGTAAACATCCACATTCTCAAGCCTTCAAAACAGGACAGGCTACCTCAGGCAAAGATCCTCCTCTCCTCACTCATGCAACTGCTCAGTGTCCAGGCAGCTTGCTCCTAGCAGCTCCAGCCCCTCCACAGTTCCCATTTCTGGCAGTCCTCAGCAGGAGTCCTTAGCAGAGATTCTGGCAGGCTCAAAGAAAAAGGAGTTCAAACCGCAGCCTCTGCTACTGCTACTGCTGCTGCTGCTTCCAGTCACCACAGCACAGACACTAGCTTGGTTCTGGCATCCTCTTGTTCCACCCCTTCCTGCTACGTCAACAAGTTCAAGGGGCATGGAAGATCTTCAAGTCCCAGTATCATCACAAATACTCAAAATGCCAGAAGATCAAACATAAATCTTAAATAATTCCATTTCAGAAAAAGAAATAGATCTATCAATGAAGATATTGTCAAAGGGAAAAAAACTCTGGTCATGATAGATTCGCAAGAAAATAGCATTAACTTTTAATAAACAATTAGTATCAGTACTACAGAAATTATTCTAAAAAAAAAAAGCCCTCTGCCAGATTTTCTTAATGAGACAATTATAATCCCTAATACTGAAACCAAAGAAGCAAAAGCACAGGATTGCCTCAGGAAAAAAATATGTTAAATGTGTCTTTATGTGTAATTGGGGGGAAAAAACCCATTATTTTAAAAAAAATTATGATAATGGTTTGATAAATGTCTCCATTGCTTTATCTGATTAGACATCCGTGACTTGTTATGTGGACATGGTTCCCATATATCCTGCTGGGAAAGTAGCTTCTCTTTTAATCTGAATGCTGTTAGATTATGAACTTAAATGAGTGAAACCCTTATTTTATTGGCCCTATTGATCATGTATTGTATTTTAAAGTATTGTAATTTAAGAAATTGGAAAGTTCCAGGTTTGCCTGAAGTTAAGAGGAAGTTTCATCTGAAATTATTTGACTACCACTAATAAAAATTATGAAACTATTGGTTAAGTTATTAAGGGTCGTTGAGATAAGGCAAAATAGATCTGTGATAGAATTTTTACACTACTCCAGTTAGAAAATTTAATTTCCCACCTCCTTTGCAAATACTCCTTGATGAAAGAGAGGAGTAATTAAAATTTTGTCCATAGTCTACTACTACATTCACAATAAAGCGAATTATGAAGTTATGTCTAGAGTGTTCTGTACTGATGTTACATTTTTAACCAACTGAGTCTTATCAAACCCTAGTCTTAGAAATTTTGTTATAGGTATTAATATAACTTAAAAGACGACCATCTGTTAGGTTGGAGATTTACGGAAACCAACTAGTGTTGTTTTTATACATATGTGTGTGTGTGTGTGTGTGTGTGTGTGTGTGTATTCACTGTGAGGAAATCCAGAATATAATTATTTTCTAGATTTCTAATGTTAGATGTTTATATCAGGATAAATTTAGACTTTAGAAACAAAGAAAAGGAAGAAAGAGGTATTGAGTAAATTTTTAAAGGCCTGATAAACTTTGATTATTGCAACAACATGAAAGTAATTTGTTAATATGCAACCCTAGGTGTAGTTAGTAAAACTATTTATCTGAGGTAAAATATTATGGGAATATATTTTGTTATATTCTGAGCTTGGATTCCAAGTTGGGAAATGCTATGATCCACAATGCACTATAGGAGTGACATATGTGAATTGTGTAGAGTTCTGTCTCCAAGGAAAACTAGGAGAGTGACTTTGGACATAGATGGAAGTAGGATTATCCCAACTTGACTTCACCAGTATGACATTTCCTCTTGAATGGAAAATTTTCCCACCTGACTGATTCTAAGCCTGGCTATGACATTCCATAAATACTTGTATGACTCTTGTATGGAATTGACATCGAACTGAGGGATCATTTTTCCCTATTATAACAATGTCCTTTTCCTTTTATGGCAAATTTTTATAATCATGGCATGTGGTCAGTAGAAGATAAAAATACAATATTATATCTTTATCTCATGGGCTAACGTTGGAACACATCTAAGTGACTATAACACTAATATGATATAACACTAAGCTACTATAATAAAAATCAGGTGTATAAGAGCTAAGCTATCCAACCTGAAATTACAGTCCATTCCATATCCAAAACAGCTAAGTATATGAGTAATTTGGTTTGTCATCTGCCATTTGGTAATTTTGCTTTCCTTTATAGGATAAGGTCTTTCAAATATCTCACAATGGTATAGAAATAATTGGACAAAGGCAAAAGAATGTGTTAAACTAGAATATAATTCTGCTATTTAGTGAGATTAAATCAGAAACATTTTCTGTTTTGTGTTAAGGAAAAGAATGTCAGTGCAATTATTTTTTTTCCTCAAAGGAGAGTAGCTTGTGGGCTATCTTTTGTTGGCCCATAAAGAAATCTAATTTACTTACATTTATTATTAAAAATGGTAGTAATACCTGTGTGTGGAGCATGTCCAGAGAGGTGAACACATTTTAATATAGACAACTCATTTGATGCAAATTGGAAGTATTTACTTAGTCTATGCAGACACCCCATCACAGTCCTTTGGTTACAATTGGAGTAAAGTAAGCATCTCTTAGGTTAATTTATTTGTGTGACCGTTACACTTAGGAACCGAAGTCACCTACTTACAAGGAATGTTACCTATGTAGTCATGTATAAGATTAGCCACATCTCATCCTCTTAAGGGAGGAATAAGTAGTTAAAAGTGAATAACTAAACAACTGGAGTGAATAGTTGGAGTGAAAAGAAATTTAATAAGGTCAGATGATTATATATGTTTCAAATGGGATACAAATGTCTTAAATATGTTTTAGTAACAAGTTCTAAAAACTGGGTTCAGAACTTTATAGGGGCCTAAATATATCAACATAACAACTTGCTAACTCATATGACAGGTCAGTTGTAGGTAATAAACTGAAGTTTCTTCCCTTTCTGGGACTAGAATCCAAGGTTCAGAATGAAATAAATGAATTCCAGAAGTTGAATTATGGTGGAGTCAATGCCAACTTAAAAGGCTCTTTGAAATCTTAGCTTACATATCTACATTGGTAAATATTAATTTTTTTAACCAAAAGGACTCACTTTGCAACTCAGATCATCATAGGTTCTTTTAGATTTTCCCTTCATCCTCTTATTGGCAGAGTGAACAACAATCAAGTTTCTGGTTTAGATTAAAATAAGGGCAGAGAGGAGTACAGAAAAATGTAAATGTAGGAGTTCCTAAATTGATGTTAAGGAGATTAGAGCCATAAGGCTATAGATAGTTTTTACCACATGACCCAGTGATTAGAAAAACAAAAATAAAATGGCTGTATTAAAAATTATTGATATCTCTTTTGCAAGAGATTTTAACAGGAAAGAGATCTCTACAAGTGACCTGGTGACCTGGACTGAAGAAGATTTGCTAGAAGAAGAAGCTACTATGAGAACCAACTTAATCCAGAATTCCTAAGAATAGAGATTTCCAGATTAGATGACTACACTAGAAGATGTTCTCAGTAACCAGACAGTTACATGAGAAGTCTAAGAACTAAGATATGATGAACTGATGAAATAGACAATGGAAATGGATTATTAAGAAAAAGACTCTTTGCCCTTTCCTATGATTCCTTCCCCATGCTCCACTATTCTTCATAAGGTGTGCTTGCCAATGGGGATGACACCCAATGGCTCTTGTTGATGCACACTGGTCAATCTCTCTCATACCCTCTCACTATTCCCATTATGTTAAAACACGTGAGCCTCATAGTTAAAAAAAAAAACCCTGATGAATTGTTTAGTACCTTCAGATCTTATTGTTTCCTGATGAATCATTTCTGATATTTATAATTGTCATATAAATTAGTGATGCATTTGGGTTGGCTAGATGGAACAATGAATAGAGCACCCTGGAGTCAGGAGGACCTGAGTTCAAATTAAGCCTCAGACTCTTAACATTTACTAGCCATGTGACCTGGAGCAAGTCATTTAACCCCAATTGCCCCTCCAAAAAAAAAGGGAAATTAGTGATTCATTAAAGAAACTGTTTCTTGGTGAATCAAAGGGAGGAATGAGGAAAATTATTTTTTGTGCTGTATCATTAAATTGTTTGATATTAAAGTGTAATATTCCCTTTTCTGAAACCCCAACTTTCAATCTAGCCTTTTAGAGAGATCTCTCCCCTTCTAGCAAAGGAATGTGATCATATTCTAGCCCCTCCCTAGGCCTGTGTGTTTACTTTGTGAACCAGAAGCTAGCCTTAACTCATTCACACTACTAAAAATGATTCGTTTGTCTTTGCTCCCTCCACTGAAGTTTATAGAGCAAAGCCAAGATGGTGGAGTAAAAGCAGGGATTTGCTTGAGTCCTCCCCCAAATTCCTCCAAATTTCTGTTAAAAAGTAACTCTAAACAAATTCTAGAGCTATGGAACACACAAAATGACAGTGAAACCCAACTCCAGGCCAAGAGAGCTGGAAAGTTGACAGGAAGGGTCTATTCCACCAATCTGGGAGTGGAGCTCAGTCCAGTGTGGCAAGTGCTGGCAGACCAGAGTGGAGCTAGTCTTAAGGGACTGAATCACAGGCAACTTTGGTGGTTTCCAGACTTCCCAACCCACAAATGCCAAAGGCAAAGTAGAATGTTAGTGGGGAAACTCTGTTGGACCTGGGAGAGAGAAGACTGTGGTCCAGCCCCAGCCTGGGGACAGTGCAGGTGGCAGCAGAAGCAGCTGTAGCAGTGGCTGCTTCTGGAAATCCATGCCCACAAATGGTGGGGGGATCAAGAGCTGATCATAGGGCATTTTCAAGGATCACTTTGCTGGCACTGAGGGAGGATTCTCTTGATCTGCCCTCCTTGGATTTGGGGCACAGCTTTGGATGGTAGTCCTGGGGTGAGGAGGAGTGCTGCTGTGACAGAGCTTGTGGGGGCTGTGTAGAGGGAGTCCTCCCCACCATTTCAAGGCAGAAAAGAGTGTTTGTAGTCACTCACAAACCAAATAACAGATCAGAAGAGGAGTAAACACCTTTCCTCAGCACCTTAGAAGAACCAAAAGTTTACAAGTATCTAGAAGTTGTTCTGACAACAGTGGCACAAAACTCCTGAAAATTGAGACAGAGCACTCTCCATTCTGAAATCAGAGACATACCTTGGCAAAGATATCAAAAGTCAAGTTATTGGTTGGGAAGATGAGCAAACAGCATAAAAATTCACACTATGGAATCTTACCTTGGTGATAAAGAAGAGCAAAACATACAACCAGAATAAGACAACAAAGTGAAAGCTCCTACATCCAAAGCCTCCAAGAAAAATATGAATTGGGCTCTAGCTATGGAGGAGTTCAAAAAGGCTTATGAAAATCAAGTAAGATAGTATAGGAAAAATTGGGAAGAGAAATGGGTGTGATGCAAGAAAATCATGAAAAACAAGTCAACAGCTTGCTAAAGGAGACCCGAAAAAAGTTGAAAAAAATAACACCTCAAAAAATGGACTAACTCAAATGGCAAAAGATGTCCAAAAAGTGATTCTGGAGAAGAATTATGTGAAAAAGAAGAATTGGCCAAATGGAAAAGAAGATCCAAAAGTTCACTGAAGAAAACAGCTGCTTAAAAATCAGAATGAAGCAAATGGAAGCTAATGACTTCATGAAAAATCAAGAAATGATACAACAGAATCAAGAGAATGAAAAAATAGAAGACAATGTGAAATAACTCATTGGAAAAATCACTGACCTGGAAAACAGATCCAGGAGAAATAATTTTAAAATTATTGGACTATCTGAAAGCCATGATCAAAAAAAGAGTCTAGATATTGTATTTCAAGAAATTATCAAGGAAAACTGCCCTGATATTGTAGAAGCAGAGGGTAAAATAGAAATTGAAAGAATCCACTGATCATCTCTTGAAAAAGATTCCAAAAAGAAAACTCCAAGGAATATTGTAGCCAAATTCCAGAGTTCCCTGGTCAAGGAGAAAATATTGCAAGCAGCCAGAAAGAAACAATTTGAGTATTGTGGAAACACAATCAGGATACCACAAGAACTAGAAGCTTCTACATTAAGGGATTGGAGGGCCTTGAATATGATATTCCAGAGGTCAGAGGAGCTAGTATTGAAATCAAAAATCCCCTACCCAGCAAAACTCAGTATAATATTTCAGGGGGGAAAATAAACATTCAGTGAAATAGAGGACTTTCAAATATTCTTGATGAAAAGACCTGAGCTGAACAGAAAATTTGACTTTCAAATACAAGAATCATGAGAAGCATGAAAAGGTAAGCAGGAGAGAGAAATCATAATGAACTTATTAAAACTGAACTGCTTATATTCCTCCATGGAAAGATGATAGTTATAACTCATGAGACTTTTCTCAGTATTAGGGTAGTTGAAGGGAATACATACATAGATACATACACACACGTACACACGCATACACATAGACAGAGGGCATAAGGGGAGTTGAATATGAAAGGATGATATCTAAAAACTAAAATTAAGGAGTGAGAGAGGAATATATTGGAAGAAGGAGAAAAGGAGAGGTAGAATAAGATAAATTATCTCACATAAAAGAGGCAAGAAAATGAGGCAATGGAAGAGAAGAGGGGGAAGGTGAAAGGGAATGATTGGATTTGGCTGTAGGAGGGCACAACATACACACTCAGTTGGGTATCTTACCCTACAGAAAATTAGGGAGGAAGGGGATAAGAGGGACAATGATAGAAAGGAGGGCAGATTGGGGGAGGGGGTAGTTAGAAGCAAACACTTTTGAAAAGGGAGAGGGTCAAATGAGAAAATAGAATAAGTGGGGGGTTGGATCAGATGGAGGGAAATATAGTTAGTCTTTCACAATATGACTATTATGTAAGTGTTTTGCATAACTACACATGTATAACCAATATTGAACTGCTTGTCTTCTCATTGGGGGTGGTTGGGGGTGGGGCATGAAAGGAGAGAATATGGAATTCAAACTTTTTAAAAGCATATGTCAAAAAAAATTGTTTTTACATGCAACTGGGTAATGAGATATACGGGCAATGGAGTATAGAAATCTATCTTGCCCTACAAGAAATCAAGGGGGAAGGGGATAAGAGGGAGAGGGTTGATAGAAGAGAGGACGGACTAGGGGATGGGGTAATCAGAATGTATGCCATCTTGTGGAGGGGGATAGGGGAGAGATGGGGAGAAAATTGGAACTCAAAATCTTGTGGAAATAAATGTTGAAAATTAAAAATAAATAAATTCTAATTAGAAACAGAATAAAAAATAAAGTTTATGGAGACCTAACCCACAGAAGAGAAATATAGTCAGAGAGATCCTGATCAGGATGGCTTCCCTTGCCCAGATTGTTAGAAGCAGCTTGAATCTCATCACCAGCCACATGCTCATCTACCCCCCCAGTGATAAAGTAATCAGGAGAAGTTGAGATGCCTTACCCACCTTCTCATTAAGTGTCTACCCATCAGGGTTGTCTTTTGCTTATCAAGGGAAGTGCCCATAATGTGCTGTCAGGAAGACAGTGACCTTGAAAGCTCCTTTGACATCTTTTGGTCACTGAGAAAAACCACAGACCTCTATTTATTGATAATTTTATAGCCTTTCAAATAAATTGAGAAATACCCAGAACTTTGTCTCTTAGAATATTTTACTAGCTGCATGATAAAGGAATTTTGGAGTTCATGAACTTAGAAGTGATGTATTTGTGGCTGATGGAAAAATCTTTGTGAAGCTTAGATGAGATGAAGAAGCAGGTCAAGGTAAATGAGTAAGCTGAGTAACTGGGAGTGTAGAATTCTTGAAGGTATAAATCAATATGTATGTTGAAATCTCCTAGCATGGGTTCATGAGCTGATGAAAAGAGAAAAATTGTGAGCCAGATACAGAACTCATTGAAAGATAGAGTATGACCTGAATGTTTGCAGATAACCACTACCTAAATTTTAATTGAGTGGTAAATCTGGATTAAATAAGGTTACTTTCTAGTAGTGGTAGAGGGAGAGCCTGGAAGTGACAATGGAGTAATCCACTCCTCTACCTCAACCACAAAGTTGGGGAAAACAAGTGAAGGTACAACCAAGGCTAACAGGACATCCAATGAGGGAGCCAGATCTCAGCCAGAATCAGAAAATGAAAGGAGTAGGAAAAGAAAAGATTCAAGGCAAAAGCAAGCTTCTAATCTATGGATTAGGCATTCCAGAAAGTACAGGGGAAAAAATAGGTCACAGTAAGATAGAAGATTGAGAGGCATGTGATATGGGCTGTGGGAGATATAGAATGGGGGTTAAATAATGACAGCTGGGAGTTCAGAATCACTGGGATAGGAAGGTTATGATGTTCTCCCCAGATGGGAATTTCTTAATCTTTAAAGGATAATTTTAAATAGGCTATCAACATTCTGAGAGGTTTGGCCCAGGTGAAGTGGCCAGTGCCAGAGAAGCCAGTAGAATGATGTTTTTCTCCTTTTAGGCAAGGCAAGGGGCTTCTAGACCAAGGAATGTGGAGGTAGAACGATGGAATGGTATTTCTCACTCTCTTTTCCCTGAAGTCAGAAAGACTGTGCATAGGAATAAATTACCAGTCCCATACCTGATTCATATTATACACCAAATACATTTTTACTTTTCCTTTTGGAGGAGACAATTGACATAAGCCAAAAGGTAAGTAAATTATTGTAAGAGTTCTGGGATCTGGTTGAACCAAAGTGAGAAACAAGGAGCTACCCCTTCATCTCACTTGAGGACAGCTTTCCTAAGAGTCAACCAGGTTCAAATTATGTGCCTGGATCCAGATCTGAGAATAGGTACCGTATAGGTCCTCCAAAAGTCTGGATAAAACTTACTTTTCCACTCATATCACATTATTCCCTTTTATACATACACAATTTCAGTCCAGTTAGATTATTATTGTCTGGCCTTATCCTGCCCCTTCCTTCCTCCATAAATTTGCAAATTTTTTATGCTTATCTATAACACACTTCCTCCTTATCAATTAATGTTTCTCTTCTTGCCAGGCTCAACTTAGATGCCACCTGCTACTATGAAGCCTTTTCTTATTCTCCCAGCAAACAGTAGTATTTCCTTCTTCAAATGTTTTGTAGTCTTGTATGCGGATCTCTCCTGTGATTCTTATTGCATTCTTCCTGTATCGTGTTTATCTTTGCCTATTTTTTTCTTCTCGTATAGAGTCTAATAGGCTTCTTGAGGATAGGGATTGTTGTTTCACATTTGTACGTCTAGCTGGCATTTTGAACTTAGGACAGGGATAGATAGAGACTGAACATTAGATTTCACTGCTATATCAAACTGCCAGAGAAATAAACTTCTTTTTACCAATGCAGGTCACCATCTTCTCTGCTTTAATATTTCTATAGTCTTAGAGAGTTGTCTAGAGCAAAGGTGTCAGAAACTTGAGACTTGCAACCAGCAATTGTACCTCAATTAAAATGTAATTTATAAATATTTAACAAAATAAATTAAATTAAATAAAACACAGACAGTATTACATTTTAAAACTAGTCAATATAGGGTCCACAGGGCTCCTTCTGTATGAATTAGTGGCTTTCCCTTCTATTTGAATTGACATCACTGGCCTAGAGCACTGAAAGGTTAAGTGGTTCACACAGGGTCACACATCCCATGTTGGAAGAATGATTTGATCTCAGGATTTTCTGATTTCAAGACAAACTTTCTATCCACTACCCTGTAACTACCATGTAGTGATTGCTTAATTAATGTTTGCTAGATATAATTCAGTTAAATTTATGAACTGAAATCCAACACTGAAATAAAGCACCTTTGTCCAAAGGAGACTATGGAATCTTGTAAAGAGCTTAGACTAAGAATAAGAGACAAGAATTTGAATTTGTAATTTTCCATATTAACTGTGTGACCCTTGAGTCAGTTCCTTCAACTTGAGCTTCAATTTCCTCATCTATAAAATGAGAACAATCATACCTGCTCTGCCTATCTCATGCAGCCATTATGAAGATAAGATGAGATAACAGGAATAATAATGCTTACCACGTAACACCAGTTAAATGTATTATCTCCCTCCATACAATTGTGAATAATCTTATGAAATCAGGGAGAATGGGAGTGGTGTCTGAGTACCAAACACAGAAAAGTTTTTAGGATTTTCAAAACAGCAGAATCCCCAAACTACATCTCTATGGCCTCGATTTGGACCATAGCACAATTCTATAATGGGTTACTAATTATTTACTTTATGAGCAATCCTCAGATTTAGAAAAGGACCAATTCAGAGTAGGTGTGAAAATTACTCGTTTTCACATGACTTACCATTTTCTGGGCCTGATACTACAAAAATGATGTATACGTTTTTCATAATTTTTGAGGTATTTCAAATGGATGCACCACTAACCAACCATGTCTCCTGCCAAGAAGAGACTCCCTGCGGGCAGTACAACCACACAGCAGCATCCATTTCTAGCTATGGTGACAAACAGGACACACATATACTACCCACACCTTAATGAAGAGTGTGATGTGACTGGCTTTCATTACTATTTTAGATTTAGCCACCTGTTAGATGCTTTTCTGTTTATCTTACAAAAAGCCTTTCAAGCTCCCTCATCCACCAAAGGACTGGACAGTGACCAAAGTTCCCCACCCATGAAAAGCATCTGAGTTTATGTCCCATGTCAGTCCTAAGAAAAAATTATTTTCCTATGATAATGAAAAGAAATATAGCCTGTCAATTGTCCATTCATTTACTACGTTAGATACTAGGGATAAAAAGATAAATGATTGGTCTGTGACTCACCAAATGGAAATAAAACCTTTTTTTTTTGTTAAGAAAAGAGTAAGATATGGTCCCCAAGGGAAATACTTTAAGGGGAATGATCAAGAAAGGAACTGAATAGTTCTAGTTAAAGATTAAGTAACGGTTATTCTGTATTATTAATCTAACACTGTATTTTAACATAATTATGATCTTTTTCTACTTGAAAATTCCTATAAATGTTACAAATATCTTAGGGTAGAAAAAAGTCTAAAGGTATGGATGAACTATGCTATTTTGGACATTCCTTGAGGCTAGAAATGCCTTAAATAATGATAAATTAAGAAAATTTGTTTCAGGCAATAATATAATTCAGAGTCAAAGTAAAATATTAATATTGGTTAATTACCATAAATATTTCTTTATTTATGCATGCATTCATTTACTAAATACTACTTTATATATACTACAAAGTAGTGC
>JAQQSU010011660.1:0-12114 GCA_028627135.1 Pseudochirops cupreus
GTACCTTGCAAATTCCTGATTTAAGTATTTTCCACCTGCTACTTATTGAACTTGGAAGGCCTTCTTCCCTCCAGTGATTTGAATTCTACCTGTTATTTAAGGCACAGTTCCAAACTCATCTTAGTCACAAGGACTGAATCCAGTCTATAATGATCTTGTTAACTTATGGAGTCTTAGACCTAGACAGGATCTAAAAGATGCCCAGTTAAGGGATCTTAATTTTTTTTGCATTATGGATCACTCTTAATTTTTTTTTTTTGCTTTTTGGAGGGCAACTGGGGTTAAGTGACTTGCCCAAGGTCACATGGCTAGTTTTTGTGTTAAGTGTCTGAGGCCGGATTTGAACTCAGGTCCTCCTGACTCCAGGGCTGGTGCTCTGTTCACTGCACCAACTAGCTGTCCCTATTATGGATCACTCTTGCAAAACTTTGGCAAAAACTATGTACCCTTTCTCAGCAGAATGTTATTTTTTAAAGTGTACTGACAATACATTGAGAACTCCCATAGTCCAGCACAACCCTCTCATTTTATAGATAAGGAAAATTCAGGCTCAGAGAGGTTATATGATCATGAAAAATGGTATAAGTTTGTGGTTGAGCTTATACTAGGCTTCTTGACTTATAATTCACTGCTCTTTCCAGTGAACCATCTATTCAGCCCTACGTTATCTCCTGTAACATTTATTGTCTACTTCACTTACTTAAAGACATAATTGTAGTCTTTTTTTTTCCTTCAGCAGAAACTTAGCCTTGTGACAAGAACACTCCATATAGAGTCAGAACATGGATATATATCTCAAATCTGCTATTTACTATCTTTATGACCTTTTGTAAGTCATTTACCTTACTGGACTCTGGTTTCCTTATGTATAAAATGAGGGGGTCAAAGTATAAGATCAATCATAGTATAAATCAACAAGTATTTCTTATGATTCTACTACATGCCAAGTAAAATGTTCCATTCCAGTTCTAAATTTTAGTGTTTGTATATGTACATCTATTCTACCTTAGAATGTAAGTTTCCAGTTGGCTTACAGTGCTTGAAATAGTCCTCAGCACCTAAAATAGAGCTACACATTTAGCAGGATCTCAATAAATATATAGTGGATTAACATTCAAACATATACTGCTTGACTCATTTTTAGAATGGGAAAAAGTGAAGGAAATAGTGAAATATTATTCAGTATTTTTATATAGATAGCCAGGATTGCAGAAGTACCAGCATGGCTGAAAGAAGGCATATTATTGCCAAAACCAAGATGACAACCAAAAACAATGACATATTCAATCTGCTATAGTGGAAAGAGCACTAGACTGGAATTTAAAAGATATTGTTTGCTTAAAGGTTTTCATGATTTAAGGTCTCTGCTACTAGGCTAATCATGTCACCTTTGGCAAATCATCTTTTTCCCTCTTAGGGTCTCAGATTTTTATATATAAGTGGAGGAAAGAGGGTGGGGAAGGTGAGGTTGGACTAGATAACTTTTAAGGTCCTTTCCAGCTCTATTTTTGTTTCTAATTCCTATTAACATGTATGAGTCAATGAAAATAAAGGAATTTCTCTTCAGGTAGTTCAGGAGGAAGGAATTTCCAGGTTGGGGAAATAGTATCCTCTTTGGTCTATAGCAGTAGTTCTCAACCTTCCTAATGCTGCCACCCTTTAATACAGTTCCTCATGTTGTGGTGACCCCCCAACCATAAAATTATTTTCATTGCTACTTCATAACTGTAATTTTGCTACTGTTATGAATTATAATGTACATATCTGATATGCAGGATGTATTTAAATTGAACATAATCCACAGGTTGAGAACCACTGGTCTACTAGTAAAGCAATATCATGTTGGTTACTATGTTTTGGTTGTTTTTCAGTTCTTTCAAGTCATGTTTGCTTCTTCACAACCTCATTTTCTTTCTTTATTTATTTTTGGCAATGATACTGGAGTGGTTTGCCATTTCCTTCTCCAAATCATTTTATAGATAAGGAAACTGAGGCAAACAGGGTTAAGTGACTTGCCAGGGATCACACAGCTATTAAGTGTGTGAAGTCAGATTTGAACTCGGGAAGATGAGTCTTCTTACTTTAGGCAAATTGCTCTACCAAGTTTGCCACCTAGTGTGCCTCATTCACTTTGTTCAGTTTATTATCCTGCCCAAGAATCCTGCTTGAATTATAGACAGAGGAGAACATGAAGCTGAAAGGTTGTATTCTGCAGTTCGGTTTTGCCTTTTGGTTTTGCTGGCCTGCCATCATTCTTTAATTTAATGTACTGCACAAATCCTGAGTTTACACAGTTGTTCACTTTCTGTAGCAAGTATATATTATCCACAGTTCACACTTTGGTACAGTTCATCTGCACTTTTATAATCATCTTTTCTATTCACTTCTAATAACCTCTCTGCAGTTCTGTCCTGAAATATACCCTCTGAAATATGTTCACATGGCTGTATTTTAGGGTATTTCCAAGGACTATTACAAAGGAATCACAAGTTTTATTTTCATTTTGCTTGGGAATTTGAACCATTTTCAGGTTGAATGGGACATTTTTCTCTGATGTGCAATAATTTTTTGTTTTTTTTTTCTCCCTGTACTCTTACATAAATAGGATATAAATCTCATGAGTCTGTTTTCTCATAAACTGCAATAGCAGAAAACAGTGCAGTTCTTGTCTGATGCGGAATTTTTCCTATTTCATTTGCAAATGTTGCAACTACATTCTGCTATTATTGCACTGATTGCACTGGGGAGTGAGTCACTCAATTCTCCTTGCAAAATATGAGATGCTGTTTCTATATAAAAAAAAAAATTAGGATAGGCCATATATAGGGTGATGTGGTGTAGAGTAGTGGTTCTCAAACTTTGGGGTCTCAGAATACCTTGATATTTTTAAACTTTTAAGGATCTCTTAAAGAGCTTTTGTTTATATGGGTTATATCTATAAATATTTACTGTGTTAGAAATGAAAACATCTTAGCATTATGATGAGTCAGCTGCTAGGTGTCTCAGTGGATGGAGCACTGGGCTTGGAGTCAGGAAGACTCATCTTTATCAGACTCATCTTTAAAATGAGCAAGAGAAGGAAATTACAAAGTACTCCAGTATCTTTGCCAAGAAAACCCAAAAAATGTGGTCATGAAAAGTCAAACACAACTGAACAACACATTATGAAAATAATTTTGACTTTGTGGTCCCCCTGAAAGAGTCTTGGGACCCATAAGGATGTCTGAACCACAATTTAAGGACCATTGGAATAAAAGTAAAATATTTATATTTGTAATCCCAAGATTTGGGTTCAGGTCCTGATTATATCACTTGTTAATTGTGTGACTCTGGGCAAATTACAACCTTTCTGAGCTTTAGTTTCCTCATGCATAAAATTGACATTGATATGACCATTGTCATCATCATGATGATAAAGTTTATAAAGCTCTTACTGTGTGTCAGAAACTGTGTAAAGTAAGCACTTTACAATAATTAGCTCATTTAATTCTCACCACAGTCCTGGAAGGACCTCTAATAAGGGGAAATCCACTAACTCTAAGGGTAGAACTTATACATTTAAGCAGTTCTAATTTTTTTAGGATTTTTTTCCCTAATGGCTAGCAGAAATCTGAGTCTCTTTTTCATTCATCCATTCACTCATTTTCTTCAACTTCTACCCATTGCTCATGCTTTGCTCCGTGGGGTTCCTAAGGAAAACAAGTCTGTATCATTTGCCATATAAAAACCATTCAACTGAACACTGATCTCCCTTCTCCCCAACTACCGTATCTTCTGTGGGCTAAACATTCCTAATATCGTTGACCAATTTTTTTTTCAGACAGCATGATCTTGAGGCCTTCACTACCCTTATTTCTCCTTTCAGGATGCTACAGGTTATCAACGTCCTTCCTAAAATGTGTTGCCCAGGGCAGACTATAATGGGACTATCAGTCCCTATGGTCTTCATGCTATGCTTCTCCAATTTTCAATGTTCTGGCCTAGGAAACTCCTTCCACTTTTCACTGTCCTTTTTACACAGGTTGGTTATTATGCTGGTTGGTCTCCTTGTCACAAATTTCCCCCCACTCTAGTCTTATCCACGAGCCTCCACCCTGTTGTAAAAATGATCTTCTTAAAGTATACATCTGACCATGTCACCCTTTTTCCCCCACCCCCCAGACCTTTTACTCCAACTCAATAAACCTTAGTGGTTCCCTATCAGCCTCAGTAGCAAATATAAAATCCTCTGATTGGCATTCAAAGCCCTTCATAACCTTCCTCCCCCAGACTACAACAACATTTCCAGTACTTATAACTTCCTTCCAGCATATACTCTGTGTTTCAACGCCAATGGTCTCTTTGTTATTCCTAGAACAAGAATGTCTATCTCCTGACTCTCCATTTTCACTAGTAGTTCCCCATGCCTGGAACACTCTCCACATGTCTACCTCCTGGCTTCCATCTACAAGAAGCCTTTCCCCAATTCCTCTTAACTCCAGTGCCTCTGTTGATTATTTTCGATTTATCCCTGATATAGATTGTCTGTACACAGAAACGTGCATTTTGTCTCCTCTGTTATACTGAGCTCATACATGAACTGTCTTACTTTCTTTGCATCTTCAGTGCTTTGCACATAGGAGTCACCTAATAAAGGCTTATTGACTGACTTCAGCAAGTTACCAGTTACTCATAATAGCTTGATTTACCATTATTAATGAAGCCGACTCTTTTAAACCTATCACATTAGTTTAGCATCTGAGTATTTTCCTCTGGAGGTCTAGGATGCATGATCCTTTCTACTGAGCCTGGAATCACCATTGTGAGAAATGATTATTAGTAACCAATGATTTGGGTGGGGTGAGTTTCAGAGCTCTTCCCTTCTTCTAAAGACATTTAAAAGTTCACTCTTTTTCTTGAAGGACATTACTAATAAGTGATTGTATTAACTCTCCTTATCATGGTCAGTCCCCACCGAAACTTCAAGTGGGGGAAGACCACCAAACTTGGGTGGAGAGAGATCCTTTTGTCTAGATAGCCATGGCCAGAGTTGGTCTACACAGAGATAATTTCTCTGTCCAGGGGTCAGTCTCAGTCTGCTGTTGAAAAGGTATATAAACTGTGAGTCCTGCCACCATGATTGTCTTTGGTCCAAGAGAGAAGGGCAAATGGCCATCCTTTTATTAGTAACCTGCTGGCTTTATTAATAAAATTATTAAGTTAGTCAAAAACTATGTTTCTTGAAACTTTTTAAACATTACACCCTGCTGCTCTGATAACTGATAACTAATTTCCTATTTAAACCCATATCCTTCCATCAGATTCCTCTTCTTGGGCCTTCTGGGCTTCCAGTTCATTTAAAAGGATGGGCATAACAAATCCTGGGATTGATAACTAATATATTATATGTGCATTTAGCTAGCACTAGGACCCTCACCCACCTAATTTTGATTTCTTTTTCTTTTTTTCTGAAGGTAGAATATCTCTTGAATGCTTCCCCTTCCTATTCCCCACAGTGTGAACCTGGGGATCTCTCAAGTCAATTCAAGTCTAGCTACCATATTAACAGGAACTCAGGCAAGCAGTAACATGGAACAAGCAAAAGTTTTCCATTAGAATAGAAAGATAAAGAAAAAATTATAAACACTTCCAATTATCATCCTCCAAATGAGTTTATTTCTACTTTCTTCCTCCCCAAAGACAGGAAACTTCACTAGATGTTTAATTTTATCCCAGAAAACTGGACAGCCACAAATCCTGGCAGCTTATACTTCTTCCCTGGGGGTCTGGCCCACAGATCTTAAGTTTAAGTTCCAGTAAATATTGGACTCACTAAGCAAAGTATCTTTCACACAGATAAGGTCAGCATATTTGGCACAACCATCAAACTAAAGCGTTTGCACTGTTTTCTGTAGTCAATGTGCAGTCATTAAAGATATTTAACCAACAAGTGTCATGAACATTGTAAGTATTTAGGGTCATCTGATAATAGCATATTGGATAGTCTGAAAAGAATAAGATTTAAGATCAATGACCAATTAGTAAAGCATTACAATGGGCCATGTAATAAGGGCCTGGACATAGTGATAGAATTAAGAAATGAGGAAAATTTGAGAAAGTGCTATGAATATCTGTCATTCATCACAAATACTGCAAGTTCTATGTTATGCTAAATGTTTTCAAATGCTTGGTAATACATTTATGGAAGGAAGGAAGAAAAATGCATTTTTAGCACCTATTTATGTTCCAGGCTCTGTGCTAAGCACTTTACAAATATTAGTATGAAATAATAGGATCATAGATCAATAACTAGAAGAGATCTCAGTTATCTTCAAATCTAGCACTTTTCTTTTTACAGATGAGGAAAATGGGGCCTAGGGAAGTTAAATGACTTGCTCAAGGTCACATAGATAATTGTATATTAATTTTTGAAGTTTCCTCTTATTGCCTTAGGATACAGAAATAGATTTGTATTTCTTCCTTCAATGGAAACAAAATTCATGTTTTTCTACTTTTATATGGTCTTACCTATTTTGTCCCTTTTGTGTTGATTCAGAGTTCCTCCTTACTGCTCTGGAAGAAAGAAAATTGGTCAAGGGGGAGACTTTTCTCTCAGTGAGTAAAGAGAGTACAAAATCAGAATTGGATTGAGCACTCTGTGCTCATGGCATCTTTACTGCTTCAAGGGAAATAATCATTAATCCTTGCTATTTACAGGATGTAGTTGAAGGAACATTGGTCAGAAGCCATAGGATAAGTCTCTATTGTGTCATGTATTAGCTGTCCAAACTTGTGCAAAGTACTTGACTCCTTGGAGTCTGTTTCCTCATATGTAAAATGAGGATAACAATCCTTGAACTATCATCCTCCCATGGTTTGTCGGAGAATCAAATTATACAATAAGTGAAAAGCACTTTCTAAACCTTGGAGTACTCTAGAAGTGTCAGCTATAATGCATCTTTTTTTTAACCACAATTGTGATTTCATGTCATGTAGAAAGCTGCTAGTGAGGAATTTCCTCTATCAATGCAGGTCAGCAGCACCTTTTCTATAACTCAGAGCTTGAGAGAGTTGCCTGGAATTGAAAGGATAGGAAGCAGTCATCAGTCTCTTCCCTAAAATGCTCATAATCCTCCTCTTCCTCTCTGTCCTTCTCCTACTGCTTTGATGACAATGATGACAACCACTACTAACATTCCATAGTTTAAATGAGCTTTAAGCATGCAAAAGTATATAAATTAAAATCCCTGAGTTTGTAATATGTCCTGCAAATTAAGATCTTTGGTTATTTTCTCATGTTATTTCCTATGAGCAAAGCAGAATTGCAGTAGCTCAGAAGAACATGATATGAGCAAATTTTGAGATACCTCCATTCCAAATATTCATATGGACAATTTGTGCCCAACTTGAGGTAGAACTTTCTGAGCTCCTATTGGTCTGAGCAGTCACAGTAGGATATGCTGTACATTGACATAGTGATGTCATTTTGATCCTCTTTGAATATGAAGGACAATAACCAACAACCAGACCAAATTTTCCAACAGTGCCCTTTAAGATACTTGATTTTACAAGGTCAACATAATCAAGGAATTATGGCATCTCTGCTTTAGAAGACAGTTCTGAAATTATATAAACAAGAATACTGTATTATATTCTCCCAAAAGGGACATTCAGCTCCACTCTAAGATTTCATTAATGAGGAACTCCTTGTGTCTGGAGGTGGCCCATTCTACTTTTAAATATCTATAACTGAAATCAGTCTCTTTGCAATTTTGCCCATTTTTCACAGGTTTTCTTTGTCAAAGAGAGCAAGTCTTATCTCTTTTTCCACATAATATACTCCCAAATCTTGGAAGGCTCCCATTAAGGCTTCCTTAAAAATCCTCGCTTCACAACAGGTTTCTTGTGAACTATTTTTCACTGCAAAACTATGTAGACTTACTACAAAGTGACAAGAGTATATGAAAGAAGACAGCTAGCAAAATTATTTAATTGTATTTAGAGCTCCTTGTTTGAAAAACAAAATGAGATATTCGAGTTAGGAGTTCCCAGATGGTCCATTAGAAGTTGAAATGGTTTTCAATTTATTTTATGCTGTTATTTACAGTATTTTCTTTTCATTCAGGTTTAGTCTCTCATTTTGCTTTTGCTTTATTGCATTTCTTTCTAGGGGAGATGTGATTTAAATAATGGTAATTTGTTAATGATGTGTGGATTCCCTAAGCTTCTTGCTCTCGCTACTGGATGTTACTCTATATGAGTTTGTGGCAGATGCTGGTAAATTCTGTGAAATAAAAAATGAAGGCCATAGAGAGAGCAAAGGTCAGTTAACAGAGCTGGGAGCATCAGTAAGAAGCTGGCCTGCCATCTAAGATGAGTTAGCCAATTATTGTGTGACCTAACAAAAAGTTCTTTCCAACCTAGTATAGTTGTCCACTGCTGTTTTCTTCATTGGTAGTCCAATGCAAATGGTCACACTCCACTGTACCAGCAGAGAAATGATTCCATACTCCAAAAAGTGCCATAGTTGCTAAACTTCTTGCCTGAGTTCAAAATTAAAATGTAAGCTGGAATCTACACTTTAACAAGGAGAGTTCTGGGCACAATCCCTGTGGTCCATGGAGGCAATGATCCCTTTCCTCCTCAGCAGGATTTGTGTTCCTGATTGCTTGATTTCAGATGAAGGACCATAGCAGCAATAATCAAATACCATTAGTTATATTGTACATAACATGTTAGGGAAAAGTGAATAGATCAATGTGCAAAGAAATGCTTTCTTAAGACTACCAAGTGAAAAATGTCATTTTGAAAACTTGCAGCAGTTCCCATGGGGGTGCAAATATGTAATTTGGCCTAACACCAGAATACAATACCAACTAACCCTCACATTCTGAAATGGGAAGCAAATGTGGTCTATGTGATTAGCCCACTAAGGAAAAGTCTAATTCCCTAGTTGGTTCTATTTCTAGCATTTAAGTCAGAGCACTGCTCTGACTTAAAGTTTTAAAGAGCTTGGCTTCAAATTCATAGAGCATTTCTCATCTAGGAATTTTTAGGCATTATGCAGACATCTGGTTGCACATTTCCCCAACTTTACACTGGTGACCAAGACTATAAAAAAGCTGGGGTTAGTTGGCCATTGTTTAACTCAGCTACTTTGAACAAATAAAAAAAAATTATTAAGCATTTCCTCTATGCTAGAAACTGTTCAAAGTGTTAGAAGTACAAATATGAGAGGGGGAAGGTGGGTAAAGAGAGAGGGAGAAGCAAAGAGCAAAGGGGAGGGAGAGGAGGAAGAGGAGGAGAGAGTGACAGAGAGAGAAGGAGGATACATGATGGTGGCAGACAGATGAAAGATGGCCTGAGTGGATAGTAGAGAGATAAGAGGGTGTTATGAAGCAGAAACAAAGTCTGGTATTGGGGAATAGCCAATAGAATGGGTTAAATGGGCAAACTGGTACACATTTAGTTACCAATCAATTAAATTGAGCCCCATAGTAGAAGTTCCAAAATTAGTTGATTAATTTTCCCAGAGACTGGGGCCTGGATTTTGGAAGACCTGCTAGTTCAGGTGGGCAGGATCAGTTTGGTGATAGCCTGGGTGGATGTTAGTTGGGATATATAGCCAAAGTAAGCATAGACTAATGTTTAGGATCAGTCAATACTTATGGAAGTCTAAGTGAGCTAGTTTGCATACCCTTTGACTACCTGAATAAAGGTATATAATGCAACGTAGAAGAAAGAGCAATAGAATGACAATCAGGATACACGTTTAATTTCCAACTTTGCCATTTATAAGATTAATAGGTGTGATCTATTGGGGAAGGAAATCACAAAGAAATGAGAAGACAAGTAGGAGGAAAACCAGGAGAGAGCAAAAACCTAGAGAGGAGAGAGTATGTAGGGGGAAATCATGATCAACAGATTCAAAGTTTGTTAGAAATCAAGAAAAATAAGAATTAAGAAAGGGCCTTCGGAAAGATCATTCCTAACTTTGGAGAAGTTTCAGTTGAATGATGAGCTCTGAGGTCAGATTGTAGAGCAGTGGTTCTCAACCTTCCTAATGCTGCGACCCTTTAATAGTCGTATGTAGGCATGTCTACATATGGGTGGACTTGCCTGGAGATGGATAGAGGAGGTTCCTAAGACCATCAGAAATATGTGTTTTCTGATGGTCTTAGGTGATCCCTGTGACCCCTGTGAAAGGGTTGTCAACCCCAAAGGGTTCGCGATCCACAGGTTGAGAACCACTGTTGTAGAGGGTTTATAAAGGAAAAGTTATCCCGTAGCTTTTCAAACTCAAAAAGCCTAAAACAAAACTCATTATTTTTACCCTAATCCATTTTTTATAACTCTCTTACTTCTGTCAATTGCAGGAGCATCTTTCCATGCCATCTGAGTTTGCAATCTAGGAATAGCCCTAAAGTTTTCAGTTTCTAATCAGTTAAGTCTTGTCAATTCTACCTCCACAATGTGTCTCACATCTGTCCTTTCTCCCCCAGTCAGTTGGCCACAACTCTGGTTCAGGTCCTCATCATTTTTTGGCCTATTGCTGTATCCTTCTAATTTGTCTACCTGCCTCAGTTCTCTCCCTTCTCCTAACCACTCTCCATACAGATGTGTAATTCCATGCACGAGCAGCTTCCCGAAAGAATGCTACTGTGAATAGCTTTTAAGGTTTTGATTACACAGTATAGTGAACACTCTATTCAAGAACAAATCAAAGGAAAACATTCAAAACAAATCAAGATACAATATTCACAGCATTACATCTTATCACAGAAAATCACAATATAGTACTTACAACTGCTTATCATTAGAATGGCCACCTAGTTTTCACCAAAGTGGTCACAGTATTTAGAACCAAGAACAAAAGAACAATCATCTGGTATCCCTAAAGAGGTTTGCCTCCTTAATCATTCAATCATTTCAGAATACAAGTCAGTATTCCACTCATGGGGCAACTAGAGTAACTTAATCAGTCACTTATCTAGCAATCAATTGCTAAGTATCACTAATCACTAAATACAATCATTAGAAAATTACACAAACCCTACACCCCTAGGTCTCTAGTAAACTTCAATTTCATCACAGCATTCAACATCCAAGGAGAGCCCTTTTCTTCATCTTGACTCAGGGTGGTTTCTCAGATTTCCTCAATCCCCTTCCATGGTCCCAGCTCCTACCTGAATCCACCAAACAGTCACTTGGATTCAGAGGCGCACAGCTCCCAGGTCCTTGTCCAGTCCTCCAGGCAGTTCCTGCTACACACTGAAGTTCACAGGGTCCAGCACATCTCAAAACCTTCACAACTTCTGTTCCTGGGAACTCAACGATCAACTAAGCCACAACGAAAGTATTAGCATCCTGGTCGTCTTTCTTCAGTCCTCTGGCAGTTCAGCTGGCCCTAGGACCCAGAAGAAATTTCAGCTTTCCAGGTGTCAGCAACAACTTTGGCCCTCCAGGCAGCAACTTCAGCCTTCACCAGATTCTGGTCTCAAGAAAACTCCAACTCAGTTTTCAGTCAGCCATAGCAGCCCAGGTTCCAGATGCTGCCAAGAGAAACTCTCTCTCTCTCTTTTTCTCTCTCTCAGCTGGATTCAGTCTCCACCAGGATCTTGTCAGGAGAAAATACTGAATGTGCCTTTCTGGGGCTTTTCTTATATACACACACACACAGCATAGGCTTTCTGTTCCAGCCAACCCCTTCCTGTTATGTCAGCAACAGGAGACAGAGTTCATGCCTTCTGTTTCTTTCACAGAGGCTTGATTAGTTACTAAGGGCTAAGTACATGCTTACTCGACATAACAAAAAGGAATCTTCACATTTAAATTAATTACCATTACAAAATGCCAAAGTGATTTCCTTTTTATTTTATTTTATTTTAATTTAATTTAATTTTTATTTTTATTTATTTTTTTTAAATTTTATTTTATTTGCATCATTCATTTCCACAAGATTTTGAGTTACATATTTTCTCCCCATCTTTCCCCTACCCACCACCCCAAAACAGCCATCCCAGTGTATCCCCCCTCCCCCAGTCTATTCTCTCCTATGTCTTCCCCCCTCACCCCTCTGACTTTTTGGTAGGGCAGGATGGATCTCCCAACCACAGTGCCTGTGTATCTCAAGTT